>LPNX010010157.1:3664-75034 GCA_001517045.1 Pseudotsuga menziesii | reverse complement strand
GGATGATGGTAATTAATGCTCCACTGAGTCAATTAAACTTAGGATAGTGGTTTAACTAGGCCAATTTGACCGAAAGAGTGTGTATGATGGTAAATGTCTCCAACAATTACATCCTAACCCATCAGGTGCTCGGGGGCAAGTAATCCCGATGGATAGTCATACTATAGGAGTTTTATCTGGAATTTGCAAAGGCCACATCAAAGAAATCCTTGGTCTTTGTCGAGCTCATGTGTGATCTTCCCTGTGCTTCAATGGAATCTGATCCTAGTGATTCATTTTCGAATGAATTCTTGTTCCTGATAAGCACTACTGACCCATGGTATGGATATTTGCTCATTTATCTCCAAACACAAATATTTCAGCCAAATCTATCCCGTGACGATCGCCGCCGTATCCGTCACCACACAAAATACTACCTCATATTGAATGACACCTTATATAGACGTGGGATCGATTCCATTCTTTGGCGATGCCTCACCCATGAGGAAGCTGAACAAGTGTTGAATTACTGCCACTCTGGAGCATGTGGTGGTCATTTATCTGGGATGGCTACAACCTAGAAAATACTTTGCGCTGGCTATTTCTGGCCTTCAGTCTTTAAACACTATCACGAGGTTGTCAAGAAATGCCCACCTTGTCAACATTTTTATCCAAAAAAGCGCACTCATCCTTCTCTGCTACACCCCATCATTGCTATTTTCCAATTTTCCAAATGGGGGATTCATTATATGCATTGTAATCCTACCTCAGCCGAGGGGCATGGTTACATCATTGTAGCTATTGACTATTTTACAAAGTGGGCTGAGGCCATGCCTACATATGCGGAAGATGGTAAGACTGACGCTCTCTTCCTATTCAATCATGTCATAGCTAGATTCAAAGTCTCGCAGTCCATAGTTACTGATCATAGATCACATTTCCATAATAAAATAATGGAGGAACTAAGTGCCAAGCTAGGTTTCCACCATGAAAACTCTATGCCTTATTATCCACAAGCTAATGGTCAGGTAGAGGCCATTAACAAAGTTTTGAAAATGATGCTTCATCGGATGGTTAGAGACCATAAATCCAACTAGCACCATATCCTTTTCTCCACTCTTTGGGATTACAAGACTTCGGTGAAAAAAACTACTGGTTTCACACCTTTCTAGCTTGTTTATGGACTCAAAGCTATCTTGCCAATCCAATGTTAGATTCCATCCTTGAAACTTGCCATCGAACTTCTCCCAGAAACTTCCACAGAGGAAGAGAGATTTTTATACTTGAACAACCTTGACGAAACTAGGAGAGATGTTGCCTTGGCTAATGAGGCACATAAGAAACGCGTCAACGCGCAATATGATAAATCTGTCCAACCTCGTGCCTTTAACAAGGGTGGCCTAGTTTTGACTTATGATCAGAGATATGAAAAACTAGGGAAAGGAAAGTTCAAATCCATGTGGTACGGTCCTTTAATTATTTCTAAATTTTTAGAGAAAGGGGCCTACAAGCTCGTAGACTACGATGGAATCCCTTTAGGGAAGCCTCGCAATGGGTTGTACCTAAAGAGGTACTATTCCTAGATCTCTCCTGAATAGTATCTTGTATATATGTATATTTCTTGGCTTTTAGTGTGCTTTAAGTATTTTCAATATGGTTTTGAGTTTAGTGTTCGTATCTGTTTATGCCATGTTTTGGTCATGTAGAGAAGATGGATTTCTACGGCTTCACTGATGGTGCTTGCTTCCACACCTTGAATCTTGCCTCAGCTGCTTGGGTTATCTATTCCCTAGCTTATGATTTGGTTAGTTTAGGAGCGGTTTGTATTGGTCCCTCTACCAACAATATCGTTGAGTATCGAGCAGTCATAGGTCTTTTGACTGAAGCTGCCTCCCAAGATGTTCACAACTTGGTATTCTTGATGGACTCACAACTCGTGGTTTGTCATCTAAACCATGTTTATACCATTAGGAATCATGTGCTTCTCCGCCTCTTCCAGAGGNCCTATAGGCATATCCCTAGGGAACATAATGTAGTTGCTGACTCATTAGCTAATTACATCCTAGATTGGCATATTTCCCATTCATGACATGAAAATCAAACTTGGTTAATTGTAAATAAACAATTAAAGACACATAAAACTCATGTAAAATACATTCATCATTTGAGACATATAAACACCACGTAAATATATGTATATATATATATATATATATATGAACACGTTTTACAAAAAATAGGTCACGAGACCTCATCTGAAGAACATAGGCTTTCAAGTAAAAATCACCATACAAAATCCTGAAGCTATCAGCTTTCAGTGGATACATCATGCACATCGTCTAATAATGCTTGTGGTAACACATCACTTCCCAGGCTACTCTACGTAACAGTCTGCTAAAGCAACCCAGTACTCCAGTTGTAGGCCCATGATACCTTAGAGGAAGGTCATCAATGGAAGCGTTAGGGATGTCTAGGGTCAACCTCTCCAGTTTTTCCTCTAACTCCCCGGTCACATCGTCACTCTACGGTACGAAATGGGCTCTGGCTCGTCTATCTAATGGGGAAGCTCCCCCAAGTCATGCTACTCCGACATCTACATGAAAATATTCAAGTCTCATTACCTAACATAAAAAATATAAAACATCAAAAACATAAAAACACTATTTCCATTTTAGGGTTTTTTGCTTCTTGCCAATGTCACCCCACTGTCCACCAGGTGGGAGCAGTATGTTAGGGTCACCACTGAAGTCAGTGCCTGCATATGCATAATCCTCCACCATGAGGATCGGATCTCTCAACCATCAAAAGAATGGGTCACCAAACTTTACCTTCCCCCTTCCCTCTCCAGTACGGGCCATAATCCGGCCCCACCTCTGCATGCGAGGGTTTCGTGCTTTTAGCTCTGTAAAGAACACCTGGGGTCTCATCTGTGGAACCCACTTGAAGAAGAAGCAAGCTAGAATGGAATCAAAACCAAATTGCTTCAGTTCCCCTTGCCAACACCTGGTCAGCTGATCCTTGAATATCAGAAGCATGGCTTCCACCCAGTTAAAGACTGTAGGCGCCATGGCCTCTATGGAATAGAGAATATGTGCTCTAGACGCTTGGTGCACTCCTTGGATTCCTACCACTCTCTGCATGGTAAACAATATAGTTCGTAGAGGTCCATCCATCACTGCTTTTATGGGGTTTTCTTCTCTAATGTCCTTGTCCCATGGATACAGTGACGATCTATCAACTCTTGTGTAGTGATGTCCCCTCCACGAGAACCAATCAATGAGATGGGAGCACCCCGTCTCGAAAGTCCAGTCAAGAAGTAGATATCCTCTACCTCAACTGTCAAAATGTGAGCACCAACCTCGAAATGTTGTTGCTCCAGATTCCAAATCCAGATTATATGCTCTAGCAATCACTCGTGAGATACCATACTGGGTGTGCGGAAATTTTTTAAAATTCTGCAGTCTCTCAATGTGGCTATGCAACCCTCATTTCTCTCACTGAAGGTGTGATCATTATCATGTTGTCTCTCTTTTCATATGACCATTTTTTATAAGCAATAACCTACCAAAAACAATCACAAGACTCATTAGAATCATTCTTAATCATCCAAATCAAATGAAATGAGCTAGTTTTTCTTGTGTGATTAGTTTTACTTCTCCACGGCCAGCACCGCCTGTGCCCCCATTGAGGATAGGTGGTGGCACTACCTGTGTGCTATGTTTTCGGTGCAGTTCCAATGAGGTACCGCTTATCCTGCAAGGGATAAGAGCGGTGCCTGCTCCCATGATTTTAGGGCTTGCCATACAAGTCCAAAACACCATTAAAAATCAAAATTGAAGACATAGAATGAAAGAGTAAGGTCTAGGCTATTACCTAGAACTAACAGTGCTTGAATCTGATGGTGGAATCTCCTGATATCAACGACTAAAAATATGGCCAGGAAAGTGCTCCAAATGCTCTCCACTATGGGTAAATAGTAAAATGTTTTGATTTTTTTACTATTTGCATGACTTTTATACACATTTTTAGGTTTGACATGGTATAGTTTTGTTTTAGAATCATTTATTACTCAAAATCTATCAGTCGTAATCCTTTAATGTCAGTTATTGAGGCATTTAACACTTGTTTTTGAGTCGTTACAGGATAAAAGAATAGTAGCAGAAAATGTTTGGGAGTTCATTTTTTAATTTTTCGTACTACCATAAAATGAAAAAAGTGTGTGAGCATTTGTTGCGACACTTTGGTCATGCTCTCGAAACTTAGTATCAAAGGTCCTTACCTTAGTAAATGGAAGTAGTTTGTCGTTACCTTTGAACATGGTACTTGTCTGCATATCATTTCAGTCAATTGGGTATTCAGCTGATCTCTGTGATGATCCACTTTCATGAATCATGTCACTCTTTTTAGTCTTTCAAAAGAATGCATTGTCCACTGTCGCACTGTGTTTTTCTGGTTTAGTCATGTTACCAAGCCTTTTGTCATGCCGCCCGATGTTCAAAGGGAAGTTGAAGAAGTTACCTCTGCAATCAAAACAGTCTATGTTTTAGTACTTTTGAGTCAGTATTATGGTTACTACATTCACATCATTCCAGAACTATTTTCTGAGTTTCGTGTCATCGATGTGGGACTCATCATGGCTCTCTTTTGACGAGACTATTCCCATCAACATCAACTCATCATTCAGGAAATAGTCTTAGAAACAAAACTTAGTATCTTGAGATCTGTATGCCTTAATGACAGATTCTCTCGCTCTCGACATAGGTTCACATCATTGACCTTTGATCTATAGAATCAATTGGGTGTTCGACATCAAAACATCTATTTGCATTTAATAAATTGTACTAGGGTGCCTTGGGAATCATTTACATCAATGGTGATATCCCTCTCACTTATTAATAGTTCACATCATTGGCTGGTAATCAAGTGGTTTCTACCATGTTTGACTTCAGATCATTGTAATCACATGGATAGAATCGTACTTTTTGGAAGACGAGACGAAGACCCTGGGTATTTAGTGCTCATTTCTTTCCCTAGGTTGCGATGGAGTTTTGTATATCTAGAATGGATCCACATTTGTATGGTCATGGCTATGCTCAAATTTGCATTGGTATGACATAGATATACATTGTATGTATGGTAGCTATGTCCAAGTTTGAGTCTTCTATCACATGGATCTACATTGTATTCTAGTAGCCACTCTTGTTTATTCCTCTCATGGATCTGCCTTGTATTGGTCTGCAGCCATGAGTTGGTTACATGTGTCTATGAGTCAAAAATATTGATGTACTAGAGATGCTTATTGGACAACATTCTTCGACCGAGCTGACATTTTCACCTCAAAGTGACAACTTGTTCTCTCAAAGCTCTTGCTTATCATATCCCTCTAAGTCTCATGCTTTGGGGGGGATTCTATTATACCTAAATCCTGTCACCACCATGTGATAAGACCCTTAACTTCCATGTTTTCCCTCAATCCCACCACTTAGGGTGGAAACTTACTTTCTTTGCCAATTCTACTTTAAAAAACTCAGCACCATGCTTTCCTTGTGGCCATGAGTGGTACCTTGCTCAGCACTTCCTGTATCCTATTTTCAAGAAGCGCTTCCACCGCCTATTGTCTTTGGTCCAAAATAATTTCTCATCTAAACCGCTCTGTCATAAGAGAAGAAAAGCAGTACCTTGGGTAAAATGGGAAAAATAAAAGTTTTTCGAGGATTCTAGATCATGAGCCTCATGTCCTCCCTTATCCCTATCATTGTGGGTTAGTTGAGCTCAATATCCTCCATCATAGGATCTTGGAGCCACCTCATCCACAAATCTCTCAACTATCCCTATCCATTGAGCCTTATAAATACAAGCTCATGTCCATAGTTGAGGGAGAGAAATATAGAGGTATTTTTATGTTGTTGGATTGACCACTTAGCCCAATTCATTGGAGATAATAGAGAGCAAAGTTGGATCTTATGGGGATGAAGTGTTTGTCTCGTGGAGGCGCTTGTCGACACTAAGGTAACAGTTGTAAGCTTATCCATACATTCTTAATGAAAAGCTGATTTTTGTGCCACATTATTGTTGTTTGGATTTCACATGTACATGTTGTTAGATTTCTTAGTCACTAACATGGATAAGTAGATGATTTTCTGGTATCTTTGATGTGTTTGCATGTTTGATCTATTTGCAGGTACACAGGTTCACTATCGAAGCATAATTCTAGGTGTTTACGACATTCAGGGAAGGTCTTCATCCTTTGTCATTCACTCATTTGTTCTAGATCTGAACCATTCAGACCAGAGGAACAACTTCTGTTTGCAGAAGGTGCAATATTCCTGATTACAAAATGTTGGCAACCACGAAAATCCTAACTTCACAAAAAACAAACCTTAAACACACTAAATCATCAAACCCATGCCTAAGACCTCATCAACGGAAAACTGTATCAACGGGGCAAGAGGAAAATATCCGACTATGGTGGCTCAAAAACCACGACTCTGTCCTAAATTGTAGTTAGCTTCATCAAATCCAAATCATAGTAGAGAAATCAGCTGACAACTTTGAAAGTGACAAAGTTGGCCGTTAATGCAAACATTTTCTACTGGTTTCAGAAAGAAAACCAAAAGAAACCTTGACACTATCAGGAAAAGATCCCAAAAGAACTCGATCAACACCCATCAACATATTAGCTGAGGAGGATCCACCGACGATAAAAATTTTCCACACCGAACGCATCGGTGATGAAAGAAAACCCTAGCTGCAACTATCAGCTAACTCAGGTGAAACAGCCTGACAAAGAAAGCCACCTTCGATAGTAAAAGATATCCATCGCTATTGGTCATCTTTGGATGAAATGACCCGGTAAATAATATTATCTACAAAGGTAGGACTCTATTGATAGTATCAGCTAGAAAATTGAAATCTTTTTGACAGAGGTGGTAAACCTTGTCGAGCGCAAGATCGGCTGAAAAACCACAAATGAAAACCGAACCCTGTTCGCTGTGTCGATGGAATGAAAAACACTTTTCTGACATAGTGGATCAAAACAATGTAAAATCAGTGGTAAAGTGTCAGGAGGGAAGGGAAACATTTTTTCTATATCGATCGAAAGATAAAAAAAAATTCGACACATCGACTAAAAATAAAAAAATAAACAGGAATGCGTCAGTTCAAAAGGAAAAACCTATCTGATGTGTCGGCTAAAAATTAAAATATTTTCGATATATCGGGTCAAAAAAAATTATTACTTAGTGCAAAAAATAAAATTTCTTGAGCTTACTCAGGGTGAAACCAAGTCATGAACAATAGTTTTCAAAGGGAAAAAAAGATCTAAGTAAAACCAAAAACTAAGAAATTAAAGGGGGGCCCTAAAACATGAAATTTTTTTGGGGTAGTGGTTGCAGCAACAACTATTGGTGACTGGCTGGTGAACACAGATATTTGGAAAAACTTATCTTTTAAACACAAAAATGCTATATGGAATTTCGTTAAACCCATTATTTCGTTAGAAAACTATCTTTCAAAATTATTTAAAAATCCAGACCTTTTCCAGGAGTGTAAGATTCAAAACATATTCATTGATTTTAGTCCCTTTGGGTATGGTAACCAGGTTTTTGAAGTCCTGATAACTATTTTGAGGCCAAAATGTGAGATTCATTTACCTCTGCATTTGGTTTCTTTTGGCTTGAGACACCATAGGATCGTAATAGAATTTGGACAGATGTATTCGTTTGTTCCTTATTCCCATGCCTTTTTGCACTCTTTTGATTCTTAAGACTTTTGTCTTTTGAGTCTTCCCAAATTGCTTCTTTTGTATTTGAGGTTTGAGTTAGGTCCTTCCATCCATGGTGTCCTTTTGTGTGAGTGATAATTTGTTTCAGCTCACGGATGAAGAATAACCTTTGAGCAATCCAATTATGTTTCATTATATCTTTTTGATATATTTTCTCTTTCGGAGTATGACTCTTTATATTTAAGCTTTTTGGCTTTTATTTTTGGCATGGTATTATTTTGAATACCATACACTTGTCCATCCTGATTCCTTTCCGTGGGTCCTTTACTGCAAGCTTCCTAGGACATATATTAATGTGAAGTGGATGGAGCCCCAAAATAGTATTCTAGACCTCTCCTATCTCAGTTATTTAACAGGGTTTAAAAATAGGACTTTAGTGTGTTCTTAAAATAACTTCCCTTCAGTAGTCTATCAAATTAAAGAATCTTGTCATGATAAAATTTGGCATATATAAATACCAATGAGCAGTTTTTTGGTTTAAAATATTGGTAGTTTGTCCAAATTCCAATGTTCCCCAAGCACCAAAAGTTGAGCTTGCTTATTTGAAATAAAGCAAAAAAAATTTGAAATAACTCAAATGCAAAGAAAAGCAAATCAACAGAAAAGAAAACAAACATAACTAAAATAAAATGAAGCAAACACAAAAGATTTATTTATGTACAAATGACCTCTAAGGCACTAGGTAAAGTAAGGTTTGAGAACCAAACTGTTTACAGGAAGATTCTCTTTTCACCTCTATATAAAATAACTTCCTTTCCTTAAACTAACGTATAAGGTGACACGCCTACAAAATTCTTGGGTGTGACCCTATCAGCCCATAGTGTATTTGGAAGAGCTACATGCCAACTTCATTGATTTTCTATGACATTCTTCTTCAAAATCCTAATGATATTTTTATTTGTTGATTCAGCTAATCCGTGAACTTGTGGATAATAATTAGCAGAATAATGTAATTTCATTCCTTTATTATTAGTAAATTTAGTAAGTTTAATCGATGAAAAGTAAGATGCATTATCAAAAACCACGGAAATTAGAACCCCAAACCTGGTCATAATATTCTCTTGTAGGAAGTCTATGACTGCATCTTCGCTCGCTTTTCGTAACAGAATCACTTCAACCCATATTGTGAAGTAATTAATGGCTATAAGGATGTCTTTGTGTTGCAATTAAGATTTTGGATTGATTTCTCCAATAATGTCAATTCCCCATTGCTCGAATGGTTCCAAAACAATAACCAGATGCAAAGTTCCAACTGCTTTTGCTTGTCTCCCACCGCTTCTCTAGCATGTGTCACATTTCCTTACATAAGCATGTGCATCTTTAAACAAGGTTGGCTAGTAATATCCAGCTCTTAGGATCTTGTGTTCAGTACTATCTCCTGAAAAATGTCCTCCAGCAAGACCATCATGCAATTCTTTAATGAATTTATATGCATATTCTTTTTCCAAGCATCTAAAAAATACTCCATCATAATTCTTTCTGAAAAGGACTCCATCAATGATCTGATAACATGCTGACTTTAAATGAAGTGCTCTTATTTGTTTAGCATTCCAGTGTTCATGTAAATATCTATGTTGGAGATAATGTACCAGATCTCTGTACCAATATTCTGGGGTTGTAAATACATGGCACATATCAATCATATGCAGCTCAACTTTATTCTCCCAGTCATCTTCTTCATTGTTTTGATTTTCGGCCATTAACTTACAAATCCCTTCTCCTTTGACGATAGTGGCCGGTTTAAATTCTAAATCATATTCTTGCAAAGTTGTTACCCAATTTCCTCTTCTTTGTCCCAATTCTTTCTGTACGAAAAGGGTTCTAACTGCTGGGCGAGGAAGAATTACTTTGGTTCTATTCTTAAGAATGTATGGCCTGAATTGTTTTACTGCCTTAAATACTACATAAGCATGTTTATTAATAGCGGGATAATTCAATTCAGCACCTTGCAAACCAGTGCTCATGAATGATACGGGGTACTCATCTCTATTTTCTTCCTTCTGTGTAAGCATTGCTGTGAGTGATTTATCAGAAGCTGTAACACCCTGGTTTTGACCCCGTTTGCATAAAAAATGTATATGATGTAAATATTGTAATTAATCATGGTGTGGAGCTAAAGGAAAAATCCCCACCATTGATTTATCGTTTTATGCTCCTGCGATTAAAATCACTGCCGAAGGTATATTTTGTGCTAGTCAGCACAATATAATTTTGGCATCATGTAAATATGCATTTTAATTAAAATACCCACAACTAGCTATGTCTATGCAACATTAAAAGAGATTAGGGCATGATTTTCCTAAGGATAAGGAGGGGGGAATATTTAACCTTTGGGTCCAATGGGGAAAAGTCAAATGTCAAAGGGAGAACCCATCAAACCCTCAACTACCCATTTTGTCTTTTTTGCCCAATCATTTAATTCTTCCAAAATATGGTTGAGTTAGTTAATGCATGGGAATGGGGAAGAGTATGGCATTCTGAAATTCAAATGGAAGAAGTCATTAGATTTTGGAAAACATTTTTCTGACTTGTGGGGCAAGTAATTGCTTGGGAATTCATGCCCAAGCCATTACTAACCCATTACTTCCATTTTCCTCACCCATTCTCCTTCACGTTGGCTTCCTTCATGCAACTGAAGTTTCCTGTGTGTAATCATTCACATTTTTGCTCATTTTCCTCATTTTTGCATGCCCAAAAATTCATTTTGGTATTGTTCAGTAAGTGGGAAAGGAAGATTTACGTTTTTCTTGCATTTTCATGGATTCTTCAATGGATGGGAACCGTTTTCACCTTGTTGAGTGTCCAAGAATCTAGATTCACGATTTTGGAGTTTGTGGCAGTCATTTTGGCTCCCGTATTTCCATGGTCATCTTCACAAATAAAAAACATGATTTGGGTTTTTGCATAGGTCAATTTTGGCCCTAGGAAGTCATTAAATGATTATTGAAATTGTATTTCTCTCCCTGGTGTTTTCTCCATCTACAAATCCATTTTTGGGTTTCCCAACATTCTTCCAAGGACCAACAATTGGTATTTTGTGGTATGTGCACTCTTTCCTTGGTATGAGTTGTTATACTCTTTGATTTGGTCTAAATCAGTGAAGAGTGGAATAGGTAATTTTCTTGATAAGTCTAATGCATGAGGAACCTCACTGAGAGATCTTGAGGGCTGATTATTCCTTACTGCATATCCTGAATAGAACTAGAATGGAATGCATAGCCTAAGAGACTATACAGCAGAGAAGGGGATGATTCCATGTGTTGGATGTGTATATGTTTGGAAATCCAATTCAGATCTTTTGTAGGTTTCCATATCTCTATGGTTGAGCTCAGTAGTTTAGCAACAAGCCTTCTCATCCCCTTGGTAGTCTGATAAACCTAAACATAGATTTGGATTAACTGATTATTGACATATCTTTGGCTATGTATGAGCCTGATAGTTTCCTTTTCCTTGGGGAATCATGCCCAGCTCGGGGGTGGTGGTGTTGCTGAGATATTAAGGAGCACACTGGCCTATGGTTGGGTGGAACGTTGCAGCGACATAGCTGGTTGCGAGAAGCTTCATTCAAAGATAAGTATTCTTGTGAATTTACCCATGCAGTTGTATTGTTTATATGAATTATGATGAACATGTTAAAATGTGTTGAATGCTTCATGTTAAAATGTGTTGAATGCGTATTTAAATGTAATTTGCTTCCACTGAATGATAATTCTTTATGCATATGTGTATATTGAGTTCAATGTATTTTACTTTACGTTTATGGGGCTAGTTTCCTGGGTAGATAGTATGTCGGTAGCGTCCTCTTCGCTGATTGGAGGGTCAGGGACATTACAGTGTGGTATCAGAGATTCGTTGCAGCATGGGCCTCAATGGGCCATGAAGAAAAAGTGACAAAGGAAAGGTTTCCCTCTGCCCAACAGAGGAAAAATGTGAAAGACAGGAAAATTTCAAAAACATTTCAAAAAAAAAAATTTAAGTATGGAAAATATCGGATGACTTAGGCAGAAGTCTATTTGATACGTCGGATGACTTGAGCTAAGGCCATTCAACAAGGAAACCAAGTAGGGAGAAAAATTTTGAAAATTTTTCTAAGTTGAATTTTGTCAAAGGTCTCGGCTGAGAGGAGCCGAAGGTCTCAGCTGAGAGGAGTCGAAGGTCTCAGCTGAGAGGAGCCAAGGGTTTCAGCTGGGAGGATTTGAAGGTCTTGTCTAGGTGGAACTGATTGTCTCGGCTAGGTTGAGCCAATACATCAGCTAACAACCCAAGACCCAACCAACAAGGCAAAAGGAGAGAAAAAAAATTGAAAATTTTTCTAAGTGTCAAAATCATCAGAAGGCGTTCGAAATTTTTTTTCGATGGCTCTCGGGGGAAGCTCTCCGAGGCATCTCGAATAACTTTCTGATGTTTCTCGAAAAATGTTTTCTGATGGCTCTCGGGAGAAGCTCTCTAAGGAATCTTGGATAACTTTTTGATGTCTCTCAGAAGAATTTTTCCGATGCACATTGGAAGAGAAAAGAAGATTGACCCGAGGTGTCAGAAGGGAAATGAAGATCGATCGGATATGGCGTCGGATGAAAGAGGAAGATCGACCCAATATGGTGTCGAATGACAAAGGAAGATCGACCCGATATGGTGTTGGATGACAGAGGAATATTGACCTAATATGGCATCGAAAGATAGATGAAGATTGATTCAATAAGGCATCAGAAGATAAATGAGGACTCACCCAATAAGGCATCGAAAAAATTGTCAACAGTGACCCGATACATCGGATGACTTGTTGGGAAGGGATCCAATTGGATGGAAAAATTTGAGTTTTTCAGTGGGATTTTTCAGGAGAAAATGAGGATTCCAGTGGGATTTATATGTGCTGAAAAGATGAAAATGGAAGCGATCTTATGCACCAAATTTCCTCCTTGACCCCCACCGTCCCCCTGAGACAGTCGTTCTTTGTGAAAAGAAAATTCTATGATTTGAAAAGTTGTCTATATAGTATTTTTCCAATGACGGTAGGAAATTATGAATTCATGAGATTGGTATACAGCTAACTGTGGTGTTTATTAACACATTGTGCAAAATTATTGTCACCTTCATAGGCAGCATTCTGCATAGAGCAGTTTTCAAAAATTCATTCTTGCTTGGGACAAGATGAGGATCAACAACATGAATGATTCACAAGACCCCTATGAGTTCGAGGAAGATTCCATGGGAGAAAATGTCAGAGTTGGGAATGACGAGCTAGAGTACAATAGGAGAATATTTCAAGATACTCCCCCAGATTTTGCAGCCACCATGAGGAGCCTAAGGGTGTATTTCAAAATTGTAGAGAAGACAATGAAAGGATGTTGAAGGCTCAAGAATATCAAAATCAGATAAATGCAGCCATATTGCAGAGTTTGACAGACATCCAGGGACAGATAAACTCTGGGCATCCGATAGCTAATCCAGAAAGAAGTAAGAGTAGTGCCAGGGGAGATTCCCTTAAAAGGTCCCATGTCTCTAGGAGGGATTCTAGGGACAGAATGAATACTCCAAAATGGACTACCAGTGGGTCATCTGATTCTGAAAAACCTAGTGGGGATTCAAGCTCTCCATCTCACAGGAATAAGAGGAGGAGACGTTACAAGAACAATTCACAAGATGAATTCAAAAAGGTGAGGCCTCCTAATTTTAATGGTGAGGTATAGAATGGTTAAGAAGTTGAGGCTTGGCTTCTTGGGATGAGCAATTATTTCCAAGTTCAAGAGTACTCTAGAAATATGAAAGCAAGGGTAGCTATATTCAATTTGAATGGAAGATCATACATATGGTGGGAACACCATAGATAAGTAAAGAAGGTTAATGAAAGAAGAATTGAGTGGAAACAATTCAAGAAGTATTTCAAGCAGAAGTACCTCTCTGACAGGTACTATGATGATAAGATTAAAGAATTCCATGAGCTAAGATTTGGACAGCAGACCATGGAAGAGTATGCAAATAAGTTCTTGGAATTATTGAGGTATGTCAGGTACATCAAAGATAAAAAAGTAAAGATACAGCATTTCTGAAGTGGATTGCCACAGTCTTTTAAAGACAGAATCGAGTTTTATGAACCTAGAACTCTTGAAGAAGCAATAAGGAAGGCTAAGTATTACTATGCGCAAAGCTAAGGTAAACCTAATTATCATAAGAAATGGAAGGACAAGAAGAATGAGAATTCAGACCAAAGGAAGAAAGGTTTCAAACCTTCTAACTTCGGGAATCAGTAGAAGCAACCATCACAAGCTAAGAAGCATCTAGCTAGAGTGATGGGAGAGAAACCAAGAGATCCATAGTAGAACAGGGAACCTCTCAAATGTTGGAAATGTGGAGGAACCCACATGTGCAGGAATTGTCCACTCGATAATGAGGGTGCAAGGCCATCCTACAACATTCAAGAAGCATAAACAGTGGGTCAAGCAGCAAGGGTTGTCCCTAGGATTTATCCAGCATTGGAGGACCGCCAGGAAGATCACCAATCGAATGTGGTTGAAGTTGCTGTTATGGAGAAAACTTCCTATGGCTTGGGGTACCACAATAGATAGAGTAACCGCAGAAATAAATCCTTTCCCATATGCAAGAGAAACAAAACATCTAACACTAAAGGATCTCGAAACATACCTTATTCTCGATGGTTGATGTAGATCCCCGTTGAGCTTTTCCACTCTCACTTGTATTAGCAATTTTCTCTCTCAACATTCAGCAAACAAGACAAGCATGCTATATAATGGTGTTAGACCTACTATAACAGATATAATCAATAACATATAAGAATTTAAAAGCATCCATGGATTCAATATTCATTTAAGTACACATTATTGGACAGGAAAAGATATTTCTATTAATATAAATTAGAGATTACAATAGTGACAGCCTATGTCGACACATCTGTGAATCGGAGAAACTGAGTCCTCCACCACTTCAATCCTCCATCTCTTGATAGCAAGCTCACAAGCAAAGGAAAGCTTGGAAAGAAAACAAAGTGCTCCAAGGGACAAAGGGATGCAAACTCAAGTATAGGGTCCGACAACAATGGACTATGGTTTTCTTGCTCTTCAATTCCTCCCCCTTTCAATGTATCCAAAGGGTTCCTTATATAGTGCTTCAATGGGGTAATGGAAGGTCAAATCCAAGTGATCTCAAGGCATATGGAAGGTCAAGAGACAAGTGACTCGAATCCACATCAAGGAGAAATCCAAAACTATTTGGCCTTTGTCCTTTTTACACATCCCGATGTACGTGGGTTTGAGGGTCATATCCGCATATATACGCAAGAATAGGTTTAAAATTCACGTATGGAAAATAATGCATATTTTTAGGGATGATCTTGGAAACATCAAAGGTACAAAAATGGTCCATGGGGTCCAAAGAGTCTATAGATGGACAGGGAAGGCCATAAATGTGTGATCCACCATGTGTGGTAAAATCACCTGTAACAGATGCCCCCTAATGTGTGAGGTCAGAGGGGTGATACAATGGCCAAAATACATTACAAGTCCATCCCAAAAGTGGAGTGATGAAGAACCAAGTGGAAGAACCAACCATCCAATAGTATAATACAATAATTAAACTCTACACATAACTGCAAGTACATATAGCAGTCCCAGATCCATAAGAGTACAATGGCCATGAATATGCATGATACATAATATGACATGTGTGGTCATCGCCACGTAGATCAGAATCTACATGATGAAGATATACAAAGGATCATGATTTCCATGAAAGGTGAAGATATATAATGGATCAAGATCTCCATAATGGCTGAAGATATCTAACATACACTAGAATCAAGTCATGAGAGCTAAAATCTCATGAACACTAGCACAATCAAGGAGGTAGCATATATGAAATGCCACCAATCTAGAAGGTCTTCAACACAATACGCTACGAGTACATTTCCTACTATGTGAATAAAGGTGTCGAGGTTAAACATAATAGTCCATCGTCTGATTACCGGTCATTGATGTATACCGTTAACAGACACAAGATCACCCACCAATAATGAAAATGGGAATCAAGGTACTAGAGTGAAAACTAGCAAGTGTGAATAAATGTGTTGAGGTCAAACACTTGAGAGAATCCATCAATTAGGGGACATTGATGTATTCCCAAAACTGTCGATGGCGAGAGAACCTGCCACTGATGACTACAAGTCTCAAGGCACTCAAAATGACTCTAGATTCCTATCCTAGAATAAATGATCTAAATTCGATGGGATGAAATCCACTAGAAGGAGGGAATTAAGGCATCCCTCATCATCCAACATGAGGTACTCAGCAGAGCTGTATAATGTGGAAGGATTCGATCATAATGTGCACAAACCAATATCAGTACTAGGAATGGCCGACATGCAAAGTCAAGAGAACTGAGGAATGGCTGACTCAGGTTTCAACTTCCTTCGAACAAGAGCATAAAGGTGAATGGTGACTGAATGTAGGAAGAATAGACTCAATATACAAAACTGGGACATCTCTATGACATAGGAGGCATCAACAGAGGGTCCATAGGGACTGGAAACTTAACCAGTCGGTGGAGATAAACTCAGAGAAATGAGTACAGCTTCTAAAGTCAAACTATTAACCCAACCAATGGATGTGATATACAGTGTTTTGTTTGAAGGAGACATGACTCGACTGCTGCCAAAGATAACATCTTTTCCTATCCGTCTTTTTGGCTTTTTTATTTTTTTGTACTTTTTCAAATATTTTCAAAAGCTTGAAAAAGAATAAAAGTGATTTATAGTTATAGAATAGGAGGAGATGAGTGTCAAGGGGAAAACAAACTAGTTTCAAGTAACGAAACATACCTATGTTTAGTGCAAGGACACATGCGTAGGATAACAACACTCAGGGGAAATTCCCCTCCCAATAAAAAATGGGGAATCAAACTGCAAAGGAAACGTAAAATGGCTATGTGTGGCTAGACATGAGACAAGCTCGGGCTATATAGCCGATAATCAAAATCAGGGAAGCTAGCATAAGGCTCAATAAGGCAAGCAAAACTCATGATAATGCAATTACAACTTGACATAAGGGATTCCTAGAGAAAAAGGCCAACAAAAAGATCAAGAGGAGTATGAGGCTCTTGTGCAAAGTCATGGCGATACTATACAAAGGACTCCCACACCCTAAAGGAAAAATGTCGGCATGGGAGCCAAACGAAAAATGGGAACTAACTATGGAACCCATGTATGGTCAGGCTCTACCATTCACATCATGTCACTTCTAAAAGAAATAAGAAGGTTCCGTGACAAGATAGAATGGGTTCATACCTAAGGTTATAATGAAATGGTCATAAGTTCATGCAAAGTGCAAATGGATATGAAACCTAACCTATATGCCAGTTTAGACATAATACCTAAAATCGGCATGAATGGGTCAAAACCACGGTCCAAACGACGCTCAAAATGGACTCCTACATCATCAAATTAGTTCAAAACGGTCCAAAATGGTCAGAAATGGTCCAAAACTATAGAAAGTGGGTAAAATTTTTTAAAAATTTCAAAAAAAAATTATAAATAGTAAAAATTCAAAATTTCCATATCATTTGAAATTTTTACCCATTTGAGCTCAAAACTTCCAACGTGAATTTCGGGAGCTTCGTCTGGCGAAATTCGACACTGTTTGTTCCATGTAACTCTTCATGTCCTCCTCTTCCTATTTCATGCAAAATTTTCCAATTTCCATGGTCAATTTTAATTTTTAGGCCAATCTAAAATAGGCATTTCGGCCCAGGCGGATATTAGGGTTTTTTTTGCGTATAGAGCTAGCCATACGTGGAAAAACCTCCCAAAACTACGTACATACATGGTTGTTTTGCAAACAGTCACGTATGCGGCCGCGCATAAGGATTTTTAAGGTATACAATGACAAAAAGTCATTTTTTATGTGTAGGATGGTTCTAGAATAGAGGGAGAGGGAACATGGAGATGTGGAAGAGGTTGTCCAAGGTGACTTAATGGCTCAACAAGATCTTCGTGCATGCGGTTTGTATAAGTTTTGGTGTCTTGGTAGCTTGAGGGCCAAAGCAAGACTCCTGCAGATGCTAGTAGATTACTGGGATCCAGACTCAGAGTCTTTTCATATCAAAAGGAGGTCTCTCACTATAGAGATTGAGGACATATATTTTACTACTGGATTATCCCGATGTGGAGAGGTGGTGAACCTATGCTCTCGCGGGCCCGGATGTGGCCTTACCATTGAATGAGTACATTGCATTCCACTATTTTTCGGACATGGAAAAGGTTAGGAGTCAAATCCTAATAAACTCGATCCAGGTATTCGGACTGAAGGCCATACTATTGGCACTCGATAGGATAGTCGGTCTAGCTTCACTCCACCAGGCATCGTGGCCATTGATGTTCTATGCGGTGGAGTGTATGAGACCCACAATGTATGACTGGAGCACTACACTGTTGAGTAACATGGAGTAGCAGCTCAGTGACTACAAGATGGGAAAGGTGAGAAACTTCAGTTTCGGTAGCATACTAAGCACGTTCTTCTTTGAGCATGTACCAAGGCTAATCCCTAGAGTGTACATTCCTCCACACGGAGTTCATGATCCGGTCCAACGACATTGGGCAAATGTTATGCACAGACTGGGAAGAGGTAGGGTGGCTAACCCCTACCCAGCGAACTTCTTTCCATGGTGGCAGTGGCAGATCATTGTCATCGATGACTATCCCTATGTAGGGATATATTTTCGAGGAGATCTAGACATGCCCCTACCACCAGGAGTGGAATATGGAAACATAGGTAATGAATCCCAAACCCTAATTTTTTTGAATTATTTTTTTTTGTGTTTTTTGATATATTGACTAAAAAGACATGTTTTGGTGTGATGACATATAGTGACAATCTTTCATGTGTATGCAGATGTTGGACCATGGGGACCTGATGGTTTCCCTCGTCATAGACAGAGGGAAAGAGGAGATGACATCATGGCTATGGATGCAGAGCAGATGCTCCAAAACATCCACACAAACTTTGTACATTTGACACACAGGGTACCCATGGCGCAAGTCGAGGACTTACCTGAGGCCATGCAATGCCAGGTGGTTGTTGTACCATGGGCATGGGTTCAATTATTTCAATGACTAGCTAGAGTTGTGATGTTCTACCATGATCAGAACCCCCCTCCTCCTCCTCAGGATTAGAGATCTAAGAGTGTTTCATTTTTGTACTACCATGTATTATATTTTGGTGGCTCGGAAGCCCCAATTTCGTATTATGACACTTATGTATTATGACGTCACATTTTGGATGTTTTAATGAAATTTTTTTATGATGATCGATTTTATTTGTGTAAAAAATGTATGTTTGCGATATGCTTATGGTTTGTGAAACAAATGCCAATCTAACACATAGTTAGCATATGAGTCAGCAACTTGATTAAAAATTCTTGAAACATGTATATATGTTATGTTCTCAAATTGTCGTTCTAGCAATCTCACACATAAGAATCTTCGTAATAATGTTGGATCCCTAATACGATACAAGCCATTAAGCTTTGAAACCACTAACTGCAAATCAAGGCGTACCTCAAGAGAGAGAACACCATGTGAAATGGCATCCTACAATAACTCGATAACGGCACTATATTCAGCGTCATTGTTCGAAGAAGGTCGTAAACATGCGCCTCCTAAAGACAATACCTAGCTCATAGGAGTATAAATCACCCAAGCAGCAGAAGCTGAGTTTTGAGTGTGGTGGCTAGCACCATTAGCGAATCCTATGTAAGAGAAATACTCCATCGACATATGTGATAAGAAACTAAAGCTAATCAATAAACTCGATCACCATAAAAAAACCTAACTATGCAAAAAATTGTACAATAATATACAATAATCATCCCTAGCTGAAGATCATGCATAGTATTTTTTAAAATAGGGCCCATTTCTAGGCTCTGCCAAGGCTGTCCCTTCATAATCCACCAACTCATAGGTTCCCTTTGTTGGGAAATAGGGCAGACCTGGGTTTAATCCTTTTATGTCGCACCAACAAAATACCCACAGTGTTGGCCCTTTCGGCAACAACCTGTGCACAGGTTGCAGTGTCACCCGAAACAACTATGGGGTGCCGCAGAATCAGGTTTCTGCAAGCAGAGAGGGATATTACTGTACCTTATCCTTTAATAAAATTATTAATCAATAATTACACAACTTTTTCATTCACTCATATACAACTTTGCAGATAGATAAACAACCGTGACTTTCTTAACCCACTATAGGGAATTCACAGTGAAGCTTGTTATTAGCAGTGATCTAATTTATCAAATGTATATAGTTATTAATGCATAAAAGACAACAAAAAGAGAAACAACACAAGAAACCACAACAACCGATATAACGTGGTTCACCCCCAGTGTAGGGGCTACGTCCACCAAACTGTGTTTTATTCAACTTGCTACAAAACCACAGTTTGATTTGCGCACTCAGCTACAGATCCCTTCTGTCCTTAAAAGCTGCGCACACAGCAGCAGGCCTCTGCGCACACAGCTACAGATCTTTCCTTAATATTCTTACAAAAACCCTCTGCGAACACAGCTATAGAGGTCATCCACACACACAGCTGGGACTTAACCTTTCCTTACAAAATCAGCCTTAGCTTCGCCTTTCTTTCTTTATATCAAAATCCTAACTTTTCTTATTTACAAAAATTCCTATTTATACATCGCGCTATTACAAAACCATGGCTTCAAACCATGGGTACCCAAAACCCTAAACCCTGGATTTAAACCATGGGTTTATTACAAAAAGGGGCTTTGACTTACCCCGGCACCCCTAAGACTATTTTGACCCATAACTCCACTTAGAAACTTCCTCAACAACCGTGGAGTTACCAAAACTAATGATCCTTAGAGTATGCGTCCCAACAGGCCCCTAAGACTCACTAGTGGCCCGTCCCGGGACACTCGGCGACGTCGCTGGTGGGAGAATCTTCTGCGCGAGGGTCTGGAAGCGACTCGTGAGGTTTTGCAGTATGTCGTCAGTTGCTTTCTCCTTTTCCACCAACTCTTGTAACACTGAGGATGATTCTGTGTTAGCTCGTTCCTACGAAAAAGTGTCGTAGGTCTTCAAAAGTTTGAGCTGGCTCTCTGCAGTATTACTCAATTCCAATGCTTCATAAACCAGTGGCTATAATGTATTCTCCAGCAGCGTTACCTTCGTCCTGCAAGACTCAATTTCCTGCTAAAGTTCCTTGCTGTGCTTCACTTTAGCCATCTTCTGCATAGGTGGCAGCGTCTTGATTTTGACTCTGACTGCATCTAATTCGTCCTGGCGCAACTTGATGGTTTCCTAGATCTTACCTACATCTGGATGGTCCTGTAGGTTTTTCCATGCGTCGATGCTGTCTTCCATCAGTTTTGTGACGCTGGCCACATTATCTGATATCTTTGCTGCTGAAGCCTTGATGTCCCTATGGTGTTGTTCTCAGGCCTCTGGTGGAGTCTTGGGATGGATGCGCAGTTGAAGTTCTGCGATCTGGTGCTGGTGTTCTATCTTCAACCTTTCAATCTCGCTACGAGACTGCTGGGCATATTCTCTCAGCTTAGTGATTCTCTGCTCTAGTTCCTCTTCTCCTTGTATGTCGGAGTCAGAAAGACTCCGACATGCCTCGTCCATTGCTCGCATCAGTGTAGTGGTTTTATCTTCAGCATCTTTCTTCTGTTGTTCTACTTCTTCGAGTCGTGCTATGAAGATTTTGTTTTGTTTGAGGGTGTCTTCCAATTGGATTTGGGACAATTGGTCTCGTGCATGGATCTCCTTTGTAATAGTGAGTTGGAAGAGGTGCAATTCTGACATGGAAATCTTTGTATAATTGATCCCTACGGTCATACTCATCTGGGAACGGGAATCTGCATCGGTCGGTATCAGAGCTACGCTTGATACTTGGCCTCGGTTATCTCTGGGTGGCCATTGCCTAATATCCTGCTGTATGGGTGCTGTAGTGCTACTTGTCGCAGTACTGATCGCTGACTTTGCTGCTAACTCTTTTAGCTCCGAAACCCTGTTTGCTATACCTGTGAGCCCAGTAGGATGCAGTTCCGCAAACTCTGACCATTTTTTATTAAGCGTTCCCGTAGACTTTTCTAGAGCTTGCTCCAGCTCATCCAGCGTTATAGTGGCTTCTTCTTCAATATTTTGTCCTTCGACACTTTTGAATTTTTGTGGGACTGCGGCTTGTTTACCTCTGCTACTTTTGGTGACTTGCGCTTTGTTGATGGGTTAGGATCTGATATGGTCTTGATCGACTCCTCATCCTGTTCTTCCTATCTGCTATCTCCGCCCTGGCCGTCGCCATCCAGCTGCGAATCACTTAGGTATTTTCTATCTTCTAATGGGTTTTGCTGCTGCGCCTGACTGGTACCTGCGCCAATATTGGTAGCTAGGGGAACTGGAATAGAAGGTTTCTTTCCTATATCTTTCAACCAGTCAGCCGGCCATTGCTGAACTATACCCTTGATATCTGGTTCGGTGACTACATATGGTAATTTAAACCATTGATGTCGTGGATCTGCACGGGCTTGAATCAAAACATGATGTATATCGGCACTGAAGTTCGCGGCGCCCTCATATTTAGAGAACAACTCATTGGTAAGCCGTGGTGTTCGCACAATCTCATAGTGGATACTCATGGCATAAAAGATGAACATAGTGTTCGTCATCTGCTGAGATACCTTATCTGAGGATATCCATAGGGAGGCGTACCTCACTGCCCCCGGCATGCCTGGGTTTAATTCTACAAACTGAGCTTCAGTGGGTTCTTTCCACCCAAATAATGCAATAAGTATTAATAGCCAGGAATAATGAAAAGTTCTACCTTTTTCCTATGCGTCGCGGGCATCCTCCAGGAATTCCTTTGCAAGATATGCGGCCTAATTGTAAGTATACCCCTCAGCGCAGTTCATAGCAATCCGGATAACCAGAGCAGGTACTTCAGTTGGCCTGCATTTTTGTATGAGTTTGCAGGCTAAGAGTTCAGCTGCAAAGAGAATGTGCTGTTCTTGAATCACGGAAGTGTGATACCCCTGTTTCCTCTTTGTCAGGACAAACTGCTCTTTCATAGTTTGCACGAGCTTTGTATCCTCATGTTTTGACGGAAATTCAGTTCCCGGATCAGGTCCTGCCATTGGTAAACCTGTGATCTTATGGATGAGTGTGGCGTCAATAGGAATTTGTTGATCCCCTATCCATAAATAGTCGTCATGCACTAACGCTAGCAACTGTTTGGCCACTACGGTCACATGTATGCCGCGATCGAAATGCAGAATATAAAGCATCTTGAGTTGGCCAGCTTTGTCCAGGCCCGTAGCCCACGGTTGTACTTCCAGTAGCGTCACATTATCATCTGGGTATTTGACGCGGTGCAAGTATTCTACTGGTGCAAACTGTGGAAACTTGCCATGGTCATTTGTGTAGTGATCACTGTACTTCAGCCGATCGATCTTCCTTGTCATGCTTCCGATCAGCTGAACTCCTTGTGGCAGCAAGGGTGTGGTTAACATGAATTGCTTTGTTCGACGGGGTATCTCAGCGCCTGGTCGAACATGTTGTAGATACGGTGGCTGCAGTGGTGCAATGTTCTCCCTACCCCCGGCCGGGACCTGTGCTGAACTGGGGGGATCCATAGGATGATCTGCTGGCATTTGCCATGTTTTCCTATGCCGGTCTTGGTTTCGCTTGGAGCAAACTTCAGTTCTAGACTTTTTCCTGGTAGACCGTATCTGCATCAGCCGTGGTGGTGCTGGGTGAGATTATTCACAAGGAGCAACGGCAGGCGGCCGATTAGAGCAACTTATCAGACCCTCTTGCTCGAATTCTCTTACTAAATCATCAAGCTCTCGTTCTGTTGTCATGGGTTCACTCGTAAATCTTAAAGAAATGCAGAATACAATTTTCCCTAACTTAGGCATCTTCTTATACACTCCATCAATCAAATCGGGCAGGACGGTGCATTGAAGGCACCAAATCTGACGAAAATATTGTCCAAGTGGAGCTCGATTTCTGATAATCTTCTTAGTACATGAATTTAAGGCAATTAAAGCACTACCGCCACCAATTTGGTTGCTTCCCAATGGTCGAATTTTAAGCCTCGCTGTGTTTTTGGTCTTCGGCAGAATCATGGTTTGAGCTTCGCGACAACAAGCACCCTCGGCACAGTATTTCCCTTCGACCCATCCTGGGAATGTCAGCGACAGGACTGTTAGGTTTGATGGACTGGCTTCTTGGTTCTGCCCCTTGGTTTGGTATTCAATTCCGTGTCAGAGCTCGGCCTCCATATACCCATTTTTTGCTATAGGTTCCAAAGTGTGCATGAACTTATGCACCCACTCCTCGCGAGGTATGTTTTCCCATGCTGCATAACATTGCCTCAAATGTTCCTGAGGTCTATTCTGCCCATTGAACTTACTTCGCACCTCTTGGAATTGGTTTATGAATCTGAGGCGCAGAAATTTCTGGCAGGCTCCCCAACTGGGAGTAAACTTTTGTGATCTGTCCACCATGTTGCTGTAGCTCTTAATGCTGTCTCCAGAGTCTGCATTCTTTGTGACTTAGGTACGTGTTCTGAGAAATGTGCAATAAATTCTCCAGGATCTATCAACCCAACATATGTAGGCACTATGGGCTGCGTACTAAGGCATCTAAGAGACTTAGTGATTTGTGCGCACCTATGACCATGTAGCTCGTACAGTTAATTCTGCCAATTCTCTAGACCATTGTCTGAATCAGACATGCAGGAGCTATCACATTGCCAATCTATTACGCCATCGACATCAGGCTCGACATAATCTGCTTCCTTAGCTGTAATGTTGTAGATGTGGTCTAGAATATCCTGCTCCCCTTCGTCTCTGATCGGTTCTGTATATCTTTCTCCTTGGGATGGGTCGAGGGGTATGATAACTCGTAGACCATTTCCTTCGAAGGTCATCTATCTCCTCTTAAGGTTGATGATTGCAGCATTTGCCATGGCCCACTCTATTCCCAACAGGGCTGGATAAGGATTGTTGTCATCAATGATCTCAATAACTTCAAAATCCGCTAGAGTACTTACCCCATCAATATCTATTGGAACACTAAGAAGTCTCCCTAGGGGCACAATCCTTTGCTGGTTAGCTAATCTCAGTTGTATAGGTGACCAAGCTAGGGAAGGTTTTCCCATTTGTCCCCAGGTCTGCTTGGGTAGGACATTAACTTCTGATCCAAGATCCAAAATGACATCAGTCATATCATATTCCCCTATCTGAACATTCAATCTCATTTCCCTCCCCGTTCTTCAGACACAACTAACAGTTTTCTCCTGATCAACTCCTCTCTGAGGGTCTATGACAGCAAGAACTTTTTGCAGCTCTTTTAAAGCATTCTAATTCCTCAAGAGTTTCATACAACTCTGTAAAAAGGAGGAGAGTGTACTTACTTTATCTGTCGAAGCATCTTGCGGCTGCGAGGCCTGCTGAGGTTGCCGCGCAGGTACTGCTGCTGTGCGAGGGTCAACAATATCACACTGGGCCACCTTGACTGGTGCTTGGTATTTCTCAGTGTCAAGTGCTGGGACGTTCTCGGGGGCCTTACACACACACACCTCGACAGGTTGTTTCTGCGTATTCTGAATGTGTGTTGTAGCTCCACTCCGGGTGACCACATTGATGGCTGTGGCAGGTCTCTGCTCAATGGAAATCAACTGAATATTCTGGGGAGGGCCACTGTTGTTTTCTTGAATCTTTGCTAGGAGTTGGGGGCACTGTTCAATCACGTGGTCTACTGCACGGCAATACCGACAAGTTGTGGTGGGGTTCCGACAGTCGCGAGAAAAATGGCCAGCCTGGTTACAATTGTAACACACAACCTGGCCTCTACCTCTTTCGGTCATACCACCATGGCCGTGACCTCCAAAGGCACCTCTTCCAGAGGCACCACCGTGATAACCATAGCTGTCATTATTCTGGGCTTCATTTTGCACTTGGTAGATGTCAGAGATGTGCTCTTTCATGAGGTCATAGCTACGACACTCCTCTTCATTATGCCCTACTGACTTACAGAACTTGCAGTAGGGGTTCTTGGGAACTTGAACATATCTCTGAAGAAGATGGCAGTTTTCAGGGCGATGTTGGCCAGTGGTTCGACAAATCTCGCAATATAGAACACTGGGATTGAATTGGTTTGGCGCACCCGTATTTAGGTAAGTTCTGACCACGGGGCACTGGTCCCTATCATGACCTTATGTCCGACATTGCGTACAATAGACCTCCTCTCGACTGGTTTTATCTTTCTTCATATTGCGAAGCTCCAGGGCCATTGCTCCTAGCTGCGCTTGGATTTGAGCAATACCAAAATCATCTCCGACGGGGGCGGTTTCTAGCTTCATTGCAATTTCCAGAGCCTCTTGCTGGTCAGCAACCTTCTGTTGCATGAGCGGAGTTCTGTTATGTGGTAATAATGCTGCGATAAACCATTCCTTGTGCTACGCAGGACTAATGGTAAAACTGACTTGGTCTAGTAGAACTTTGAATCTCTAGTCAAAGTCCCACATGGATTCATCGCGCCGCTATTGAATCTCTTTTAGTTCAGTGATGCTCTGTGATTCTGATTTAGGCTTCTTAAATTATTTGGTTATGGCTGCCTTAATCTCATCTAAAGTAGGGTTCTGAGTACTGGAGAATTTCATGAACCAGGTCAAAGCTCGGTCCCGGAAAGAAGTAATTAGTTGCGCGGTTCTCACATCTAGGTCTGTAATATTCTTCGCGTTCCATACTGCTTCACATAAAAACCAGAACTATTCGGGGTCTTCTAATCTCGTGCCTTTGAAGATGGGCAGCTTGATATCATCAGCTAGGTGGGACATGGCGGTTCTGGGAGGGTTGGGAGGGGGACAGGATGTCGATGGGGGGGGGGGGGGGTTGGGGGGGGGGGGGGGGGGGGGGGGGGGGGGGGGGGGGGGGGGGGGGTTTACAGGGGCAGATTGACCTGTGGCCGAAATACTCGGACTTGGTTGACTGTCAGACTGCGACAGAATTTCAGGGGTAACAGAGCTTCGATGCGGGGTGACCGGAGGGTTTCCAAAGGAAGGGTTGTCTTCCGGGACTGATTCTTCAGAATTGATAGGGGACGATGCGGTATCCTGGACTAAGGAATAGGACTCGAAATCTCTCTTATACCCTTTTCCACTTCGCGGCAAACTACTTTGCGCAGCGAGGGTGTTGTCACTTGCAAACATATGTTAGTAACACAAAATCTAACAGTCTGATTCAAATAGCAATATTCCCTTTTCGGCCAATAGCATTTTAATTCTCAAGCTAAATAAATTCAAAAGCTTACCCCGCGGTCCTTGGAAAAATCGTCGCTCGGCTTCACTAAAGGAAGTGCACGTGTCGATGGCAAACTCCGTCACAAAGGCCTCAAGGGTCCGTGTGGTCCAGAAGTCAACCGCTCGGGAGATCTCGTTGTTCACGCTTTTTAATATATTAACTCTTGCGGGGGTCCAAACAGAAAACCGCCCCTCGCGGAAGTTCGTTCTTTTCTCAGCTAACCTGTACAGCCACTGGTGCAACTCTATGTGGATACTACCAAAGAAAATTTCATAAGCATCACAAAAAACATACCTCTGTAAAAATTCACGTGCGCTACGACGCGGATTTGTATTCTCTTTCTCAGCAAATTTCAGATAAGTCTCATCAAGCCAATCCCTGATTTCCTTTGCAGAGGGCCTCCAGAACATAGCCCTCGAGGTACGACGTAAACCCCTCTTGAGCAGATACTGAGTTCAACCGGCAACGGAAACAATTTGTTGGGAAATAGGGCAGATCCGGGTTTAATCCTTTTATGTCGCACCAACAAAAGACCCACAGTGTTGTCCCTTTCGGCAACAACCTGCGTGCAGGTTGCAGTCTCACCCGAAACAGCTATGGGGTGCCGCAGAATCAGGTTTCTGCAAGCAGAGAGGGATATTACTGTACCTTAGCCTTTAATAAACTTATTAATCAATAATTACACAGCTTTGTCATTCACTCATATACAACTTCGCAGATAGATAAACAACCGTGACTTGCTTAACCCACTACAGGGAATTCACAGCGAAGCTTGTTATTAGCAGTGATCTAATTTATCAAATGTATACAGTTATTAATGCATAAAAGACAACAGAAAGTGAAACAACACAAGAAACCACAACACCCGATATAACGTGGTTCACCCCCAGTGTAGGGGCTACGTCCACAAAACTGTGTTTTATTCAACTTGCTACAAAACCACAGTTTGATCTGCGCACTCAGCTGCAGATCCCTTCCATCCTTAAAAGCCGCGCACACAGCAGCAAGCCTCTGCGCACACAGCTACAGATCTTTCCTTAATCTTCTTACAAAAACCCTCTGCGCACACAGCTGCAGAGGTCGTCCACGCACACAGCTGGGACTTAACTTTTCCTTACAAAACCAGCCTTAGCTTCGCCTTTCTTTCTTTACATCAAAAGCCTAACTTTTCTTATTTACAAAAATGCCTATTTATACATCGCGCTATTACAAAACCATGGCTTCAAACCATGGGCACCCAAAACCCTAAAACCTGGATTTAAACCATGGGTTTATTACAAAAAGGGGCTTTGACTTACCCCGACACCCCTAAGACTATTTTGACCCATAACTCCGCTTACAAACTTCCTCAACAACCGTGGAGTTACCAAAACTAATGATCCTTAGAGTACGCGTCCCAACACCCTTCTCTAACACACGTTTGACTATGTAAGGACCATGCCACATGGGATTAAACTTCCCTGCCCCCAAGGGTTCTTTAGCTTGATCCCATAAAAGGACCAAATCACCTTCACTAAACCTCCTCAGATGGACAGACTTATCATACTGGACCTTAACGCGACGCTTATTTACTTCTAGAGCCACTAAGGCATCCCAGCGCTGCTCATCAAGCTGCTTTAAGTGGACCAAACATTCCTCCAATGCGGAAGTGTTTGGTAAAAATTTTATAGCTAGCTTCAACAAAGGGATTTCGCATTCAACCAACAACACAGACTCCACCCCATATATGAGCTGATATGGAGAGAAACCGGTGGCAGTCTTAACCGTGGTCCTATAGGCCCATAAAGAAGGATATAACATGATATGCCAATTCATCTTGCTTTGTGCGATGGTTCATTGGAGAATGGACTTAAGTGACTTATTCACTGCTTCAAACTGTCCATTCACCTGAGGGTAATAAGAAGAGGAGTGCTCCTGCTTATACCCTAACTTTGAATCCAGCTCTTCCATCATTCTATTTTGAAAGTTCCTACCATGGTCAGTGACAAGCTCTTTCGGAATGCCAAACTGTAACAAACATAAAATATATAAATATTAAAAATAATATTAATAGATAATTATTAATTATTAATTAATAATTATCAAAGAGTCATGACTGTAGGTTGGAAAGTCACGAATGGACATATATAAGTCCGACCATTGCAAATCAATTATATCAATTCATATCATCAATTTAATATATTATTATGGCTTATCTCATTTACCAAGTTTTCTGGTAATATTATTTCTACAAGCGAATAAATATTCGCTTCAGTGGTATCAGAGCCTCGTTGGCTAGATCCCGGCCTTCGGCCATATTTTTTGGCTTTTAGCCATCACCCAGGTTTCCCGGAATTTTTGGGTTTCCCAAAAAATAGGACTTTGTCCTTAAAAGAATAAAAAAAGGGTAAAAGTAACTTCCTCCAAAAAAAGAGAGTTAAAAACAAAAAAAGTGAAAAAAAAAAAAAACAAAAAAAAAAAAACTAAAAGAACGAGCAAAAAAAAAGGGAAAGAAAAAAAAAAGATAAAAAAAAAAGGGAAAGAAAGAAAAAGGTTAAAAAAGAAAAGATAAAAGTAAAAAAATGCATAATAAAAAAAAAGGGTAAAATTAACTTCCCCAAAAAAATAGAGAGTTAAAAAAAAAGTGAAGAAAAAAGTAAAAACAAAAAAAAAACTAAAAGAACGAGCAAAAAAAAAGGAAAAGAAAAAAAAAAGGTTAAAAAAAAGGGAAAGAAAAAAAAGGTTAGAAAAGAGAAGATAAAAGTAAAAAGTGCATAATAATAACTATTAAAAGAAGCAAGTGAGATTTGAACCTGGGTGCGGAAGTTAACAATCATTCCTCCCAACCACCCAAGCTACTCACATTTTATAAAACTTAAGGGAAATAAAATATCAAAAAGGTGCATAATAATTGATACTAAAAATTAAGTGAGATTGAACTTAGGTGGGGAAGTCAAAGGAAAAACAAAATCAAAGATCATCATCATCTAGTGTGAAAAAATTAGATATCATGGAATCTGGTTTGCAAGTACAAATAGAGAAATTAGAAGCCAAGTTAAAGCATTATCGAAGAGAGAATGAGGAATTACGAGACAAAAATACGAAATCGGAAATGTTGATTAAATTACATCATATGCAAAAAGAGCGCAAGGAACAAATAATTTCCGACCAGAACAATCATATAGAAAAATTGTATGCCCAAATTAAGAAATTAAACGACGAAAGTGATTTCAATCAGAGAATAACAAATCAAGATATAAAGAAATAAATAAGTGATTACGAAGTAGAAACAATCCGCTTGAACAAAATCGTTAACAACAAGGATGAAGAACTGACGCACATACGACAGAAATTAACAGAGCAAGAATCAGTGGTCAACCAGTATCGACAACAGATAAAAGTTCTTCAACAACAAAATAACGACTCTAAAAAATAACACAAGCTAGAGATCACAAAGAGTAATAAAATAATATCCAACAATTCTGAAGAAATTTTCAGATTAAGAAATCACAACAAAACCCTGATTACAAAAATCAAAAAATTGAAAAACAACAGCAAGAGGGGACAATCCGGTGAAGACCTAGAAGGGAAATTACTAGAAAAGCAAGAAGAAAACCAGTGTTTAAATAATAGTAATCAGGAACTACATAACCAAATCAAGGAGCTAGAAATTGAAAAAAAATCGCAAGAGGAAAGAATCGAAAGAATTCCAATTCATGAACAATCTACTAGAGACCCAAGAAGCACAATCCAGGAAAATACATCCAAAAATCAAATCGAAGAAGTGAAGACAGTCGTCGTCATAGTCCAAAGGAAAGAAGAACAAATGAATCCTATACCTTACAGACATCCTAATTATAATCCTCATTTTGACCAACGACAAGGTCAAAATGAATATTCACAGAAGACTTATGTGGACATGCAAAAATATCGACATACCAAGCAACAATTGAGACAAATTGTCCCACAAAAATATCTCAGAGCTCCAATAAAAATAGATCTAGGATGGATCACAGCAGATACGATGCGACAATTCTCCTGGGGAATCCGTAATTCATATCGGCTCATCTCCTCAAAGGTCGCAAATACAAAATGGAAAGAATTCCAAGATGACAAGTTAAAATAAATCAGACATAAATGTCAAATACATCTTTGATGACAAAGATTCCCTTTAGGGGAAGGCAATGTAACGAACATAAAATATATAAATATTAAAAATAATATTAATAGATAATTATTAATTAATAATTAATAATTATCAAAGAGTCACGACTATAGGTTGGAAAGTCATGAATGGACATATATAAGTCCGACCATTGTAAATCAATTATATCAATTCATATCATCAATTTAATATATTATTATGGCTTATCTCATTTACCAAGTTTTCTGGTAATATTATTTCTACAAGCGAATAAATATTCGCTTCACAAACCGAGTAATAATTTGGTTGAAAACAAAATGCGCGGTTGTCTCATAGTCGGATTTAATCATGGGCATATCCTTAGCCCATTTCATGAAATAATCGACAGCCACTATAATGTGATGATGCCCCCCACTCAAAGCTGGGTTGTAATACATGAATTCAAGCACCCACTTGGTGAAGGGACTGGTGGTGATAATCGGATGTAACAGGGCATGATGTGAGCACATATTTCATGCAAACACCTAGCAAGGGTGACACTTCTTGACCGCATTGACACAATCTTTGAAGATCGACAGCCAAAATTATCCCTCTCTCAAGATTTTTTGGCCTGTAGAAAGCCCAGATAAATGATCACCACACGCCCCGCCGAGGAAATCATTCAGTACAACCTCATCCTCATCATGGGTTAAACAACGACGTAAAATGGAATCTACCCCACGACGGTACAAAGTGTTATCCACTATAAGGTATTTCTTAGATACATGACGTAATCGTCACCGCTCATCCTATGAAAGGTGAGTAGGGACCTTCAACGTTTGCAAATATATAATGATATCCCCATACCATGGGTCCAAAGTTGAGATAAGGAAAATATGCTCATCGACAAACGTATCCTCATAAACCTCCTCCTCCTCCACACTTGGAAAATCCGAAATGAGCTCCGCAAAGATCAACAATTTCTTCGATTTCGTCGAAACAAATTCGAGATCGAATTCTTGCAAAATAACAATCCACTTATTATATTTTCCCTCGATCATCCTTCTAGTGAGGATGAACTAAAATGGATTGACATGAGCTACTACCAAGGTCTGGCGAAGGAGAATGTAATGTCTCATTCTCTGAACTACATGCATGGTGGCCAAGGTAAGTTTCTCCACATGAGAATAATGGATTTCCACATCAATAAGGTTCTGGCTCAAATAATATGTGACATGCTCATGTAGCTCCTCATCCTCCTGAACCAAAACCATACCAACCGTCTCCATGGATGCGGCCACATAAATAAAAAAATCACGGCTATAGTCAAGTGGACTAAGCACGGGGGCCGATGCTAAGGCTTGCTTAAGACCATCAAAGGACTCCTGGGCTCGCTCATCCGAGCAAAAGGTAGTGTCCTTATTTAAAAGACTCATAAAGCCTTTAGTCAAATTGGCAAAATTAACCACGAATCTCTACAAGAAATTTGACATGCCTTGAAAACACTGAAGATGTCTAATATTACACGGGGGAGAAAATTGAAGTATTGCCTCAACCTTTAAAGGATCGACTCGTATACCCTCCTTAGATACAATGAACCCTAGCAAGCGACCAACCATCATGAAAAAGATGCTCTTATGAGGATTTAACCTAACTTGGTAATGGCGGCATATTTCAAATACTAATCTCAAATGGTATGGATGACACACTCTCTGTAACACCCCGATTTTGACCCTATTGCATTAAATGTACATGATGTATATATTATAACGAATCGTGTTGTGGAGCTAAAGGAAAAAGCCCCACAATCGATTTGGTTGTGTTATGTTGCGGCGAACGGAATCATTTTCGATGGTATATCATGGTATACGACACATATTAAGTTTTATCATCATGTAAATATGCATTTTAATTAAATGAACCCAACTAAGTATGCTCACTGCAACCATAATGAAAAGGGAATGATTTTCCTAAGGATAGGGAGGGATATTTATCAAACCTTAAGCCTATGGGGAAAAGCCATGTGTTAGCTGTTAAACCCCTTACTTGTCAACAACCCTGTTTGGTTTGCTCACCTTCCCCTGTCTTATCAAACTACCACCTTGAATGTTCTGCTGAGTAGTTGGGGCAGTTATTGCTGGCGAGTGGAGTGTGGCAGGATTGTCAGTCCTTTCCCACACGCACACTCCACCAACAAATTGAACCTCACATTGGGCAGAAGAAGGGAACTCTCCATTATTCCACTCTCACCACGACTACAAGGGGACACTCCCGCACTTTCCCACTTGCCATTCTCCATTGTCGAATCCTCACGCAGGGGGGCGTCTTGTTCTGTAGGTGGAGGATTCTTTCTGTTGGGTCTCACATAACAAGGAGGAGAGCCGCTTTCGACTTTCATTCACATTTTCCATAGAGTGGTATTTGGTGTGTTTTCCATCAGGATTTTTGGGTCTATGTGTAAATTTTCCTCACACATAGGTTGGGAGTCTATTGGTCTTTCCCATTTGCGTACTATGTGTCTTCCCCTTTGCTTCATTGTTGATATTGGGCTATTGCCTTCCCCACATTTTAGTTGTTGTGTTGTTTTACGTTTTGGGCTACTATAGGTTGTTATGGAGTCATTTTGGCCATGATAGGGCCAAGAATGACCTAGGAGTTGTTTCCCATGTCCAAGCTGAAATTGCTGGTTGACTGCATGCATGCAGTTGTTGGTCTTCGGACTATGTTGGGAGTGGGGGATGAGGGCTTGGTTTGCTTGAAAAAACTAGTGGGTTTGGGAACCACACAGACAAAGCTCGAGGGATGGCTTTCTTTTCCACAACCCTTGAATAGCACTAGAAGGGAGGTTAAGGCCTGAGGGACTGTGTAGCAGAGAAGGGACTGATTTTCTTGTGTTGGGTGTGTGTGGGTGTCCTAGAAGTCAAGCTAGTTCTGGTGTAAGTGTCCTTAGCTCTTCAATGAGCTCACTAGCTTAGCATTTAGTTATTCCCATCTCCAGGATGGCCTGATAAACCCAACTACGTTGGCTTGGCTGATCCATTGTTTGCATGAGAAACCCAACTGTGTTGGCTTGGATGTTTTGTTATCCTTAGCTATGTGTAAGCTTGCTAGTTCCTTATTCCTTGGGAAATCATGCCCGGCTTGGCGTTGGAAGCGTTGTTGAGAGATTAAGGAGCATGCTGGCCTATGGTTGGGTGGAACTTTGCAGCGACATAGCTGGTTGCGGGATAGTTCTTATAAGATAAGTATTATTGACTAAATATGTTTTGCAATCATATTTACTGTTAATGAGTTATGATGATGGACATGTTAAATGCTGAATTGTATGTTTTTCTTCCGCTGAGTATATGTATGATTATGCATCTTAGTATGTAGTATGTTTAAGCATTTGGGTTTTTATATGTATGTACATGTTCATGGGGCTAGTTTCCTGGATGTTTGGTGTATGGTAGCGTCCTCTTCGTCGGTCAGAGGTTTGGGGACATTACACTCTCAAACGAGAATTAGCAACAAGATCATCCAAATACACTTCGATAATCGTTTTGAGATCATGAAAAATTAAGTTCATAGCCCGCTAAAATGTGGCTCCGACTTTTTTAAGACCGAAAGGCATCTTTCGATATGCAAACGTACCCCTAGGGAAAATAAATGCAGTTTTATGTTGATCCTCGGGTTTGATCTGAATCTGATTATATCGAGAAAAACCATCCATGAAGGAGAATACCTCGCTTCCCGCAACTCATCCAAAATCTGATCAGTAAATGGTGTGGGAAAATTATCCTTAGGACAAGCACGATTTAAATCATGGAAATCAGTGCATATACAGATCGCTCCCTTCTTATTATCAACCAGAACAAGGTTTGAAACCCACTCCGTCATGGGAACAAGATAGATAAAACTGGATTTTAACAGTTTCTCTATCTCGGCCTTAATAGCGGGTGCTTTTCTAGGATTAACCGCACACAAACGTTGTCAAAAAAGCTTCGCATTTGGATAGGTATTAATTTCATGTTCGACAATACGAGGGTCGATACCTGGAATTTCCTCATATGACCAAGCAAATATGTCACAAAACTCTTTAAATAGATCGGTATACTCCTTGATCTCATCAGGGGAACAGTCTATCCCAATGTAGATGTTCTCAACTTTTCCAGGATCACGAGAAATATTGATAGGAATAGTAGGTTATAAATTCACCATGTTCCCATCAACCATCTAACCAGGAGAGCTCAATGGAACCACGGGACTACCAATCTTCTCGCTAAGAATCTCCCTAAATTCCTCATGCTCCATATGGTTAAGCTCAAGAAGAAAATATGATCTATGATACAAATCTTCCTAAGTTGGCTCAACCCCAAACATGGCCTCAATAATGGCTTCATCTGATGGAAAAACATCATCAAGAAAATCATGTGTGTGAGAGGACTCAACTTCCCATGCAGGCAGCACATACGGGTCCTCCTCCTCCGTCCGCGAAGAGGAAGGACTAGGTTCTGCAACACAATCAAGATTTGCTTGATATGCTATCATTGCTGCAAGCAATGACACATCTATTTCAACAGGTCCATTCGAAGGACTCAGTGAAGAAAGAATCCAAGGATCTTCCATATGGGTAGTACGAAAATACACCGACTTCAACGAAGATGAAGCCCCACCGAAACTAGATCTGATCATAATAATGGGAGTAGGACAACTAAAGGTCCCCATAAGAGATGGATACATACCCACACCCACACTCCCAGTTGACGGCTCAGAATGATCGATAATCGGGATAGAAGCTCCCGATGATGCACTGACACTCGGATTATGGAACGATGTCTGATCAATCGTTACAATCTTTCCATTAAATGGGAAGCATACTACTTGAAATAGAGAAAAGGCTACAGCTTGCATACTATACATCCAATTCTGGCCCAGTAAAATATTGTATTCAAGGGGCGCATCAACCACCTCGACCTTGATCATGATGGTCTTCCCCCCCAATTGGACTTGAAGAGAAGGAAGAATCCCATGCGACCGAAATGATCTACCATCAAAGGCAGTCAACATGGTAGTGGATTAAGACAACTCAGGAGAATCCAAACCCTTCCAACATGACAAAGACATCACGGAATTAGCAGCACCTTCGTCAATCACAGTGCGTTTGACAGTCATATTCAGACACTCTACATGAATCAAAAGAGGCACCTAGTAAGGAAAGCGAGGCTATAGTCCCATGGTTTCAAATTTGATGACAGAAGAAGAGTTATCATCATTAATCCCAAGAGAACAAAGCAAGACATTCCTTTGTGGTGGACAACTCTGAATTACTTCAAGTGCGGACATCCCACAAGGAGTTTGGCCCAAATTTGTTATACACCAGAATGGCACCTCTCCATCCGAGTGCCGACTTTCCTTATGTCGGCATGCAAAAGGACACTTATGGATTGAGGTTTGCCCAGAATACTATAGCTTGCCTTATTATGGAATACATTTCTGCCTTCACCCAGCCAGTTACTTTTCCATTTAGCCATGTTGGGATGTATTCGCGACTCTCCCTATTGACAACTCGCGCATCATTCGCGAGTATCCTTCACAGCAAGTCGCGAATACTTGTATTCGCGGGTTGCTCTTATGCAGAGTCACGAATCATTCGCGGGTTGCTCTACTGCAGACCCACGAATGTGTCTCTTAACATAAAAACTTTAAAACACGTGTTAATTGGAGATTAGTTATGTCATGTAACTGGATTTCCTTAACTGCTGTAACTTCTTCAACCTTCGAACTACCTTATTTCCCCCATATAAATAGAGGTAGGGAAGGCCATGAGATGGACTTGGATTTTATGCATTGTTATGCTGGAGGAATCGGGACTCTCTTTGCCTACACTTTTCCCTAGAGTTCTTCCCCTTGTGTTGCAGAGCTTGGAGGCTGAGTTCTTTGGAGAAGAGAAGCAGCAGAACCGGATCAAGGTTTCGTGAGGTGCCAACTTGAAGAGAAGGTATATTTGTACTTGTTTTCAAGATTAATAAAGATGTGATGTCCTTCTTCTTCCCAAATCATTGTTCAATGTGTGATTGAATCTCTGTTTATGATCATGTGATGATGTTATTCAGATCATTTGTTTATATTCATTTGATTATCATTGTCTTATATATGGTCATAATGGTTTGAGGAAGGTATAATTCGTTTTGCAGATCTCTTAGAGCGAGAGGACTAAGAAGTGGATTGAAGAGAAAGTTTGGACCAGCCCTCAGTTTATCAGGTGTGGACCTTTATCATCTCTGAATCTTGCTTATATATGCTTGCTGAACATTGTGCATCTCTCTTTCAACCCCAGTACGTTGATGGCCTCTTAAACCCTAGCCATAGGACACTTTCCTTTACAATAGAACTGGCGACTCCGTTGGGGATAGCCTTGTCTGCTTGGGGTTTTTTCTCTTGATTTCTTTCAGCTTTTTGCATTGTTTCAGGTCCCTCTTGCCACTTAGAAACACCTTTCCAGTCTGATTACACTCTTCCCCTGCCTTCTTTGGGTAGTTTTTGACCTTTTTTGGGGATTTTGCTACCTATTCGCGGGTTGCTTTTATAGACAGTCGCGAATACAGTCTTGTATTCACGGGTTGCTGCACTGGACAGTCGCGAGTCATTCGCGAGTTGCCCATATAGACAGTCGCGAATGCCCCTGTAAATAGTGTTTTTTCCTCTTTTTGGGATTTTTCTTCTGTTTCTGGGCTGTTGGGTAGGTCTTTTAGGGTCCTCTGCAGGTACATGACTCTAGGGAGTTAGTGTCATCCTTTTGGTTGCTTTCTATCTATGTGGTAAGCCTTTTATATCTTTTGAGTTGTTCTTTGCTCTCCCTCCACCTCCTTTGCTTGGTATGGTTTTTGGCTCATGTTTCTGGTCAGCCTCTGTTAGTGATCCTTGTGTGATTTCAGAAACTTGTTGGTGTGGGTTTTCTTCTTGTTTTGTTGATTAATCTCACCTTGCCAAAATAGTAGACTTGTCTTTTATGCAAGCCTTCCTTCCAAGTAGGTCTTATACTGACTCTAGGGCATTCTAGAGTTTGTTTGGTGGTTGTTTAGCAGAGTTCCTTTTATCTTGTTCTTGTTATCTGCATGCTTTTGTTTGTAGGTAGTTTTCTTTTGCACTTATAAAATAAAATTAAAAAGAACTTGTTTTTGTTGCTTTCCCCCTACCTCTTTCTTTGGTTTGACCTTGTTGGACAAGGTACTGAGCAACCTTTGTTTGTAGGTTTAGATTGATACTTGGGACTTCTTGGCCTTTGTTTATGTCAGTCTTATCGCTCAGTCTTTTCATTCCAGAGTTGTTGGCTTGTTTGTCTTTGTGAGCCTTCTTTTGAAGAGAGGTTTATAATCAACTTTAGGGAAACCTAGGGTTTGTTTTGGGGTGCAAAGTAGTTGTCTATCTCTTTTGCTTTCAGTATTTGCTTGCTTTAGTTGATAGGATGTTTTTTATTTTGCATTTATAAAAGAAAAAATACAAAAACATATTTTCTTTATATGCATATAGATTAGCCTGTTAGTCTAGATTGCATAGCATATCTTTGTTTTTGGAAAAATATAAAAAGATTTGATCTTTTTGGCTTTCAAGTTTTCTATTGGAAAATATAAAGAGAATAGCTATTTGATTTTTTGCATTTCATTTCTCTTTGCTTAGTCATTTTGTTTCAATTGTTGAGTCAAAACACCACATGAGTTTCATGCCATTTACCCTCTAAGTAAGAAACAGCCCATAAAATAAACGATATAATTTTTAAAATTTACTAGTAAGTTTTATTTTATAGGGTCATACACCAACTAGCTTAGGCTAGACTTGTGGGATAGGGAGTTTTAACTCCCCACAAGTGTTAAATTCAGACATAGTTGGCCTATCACTAGGTAAATCCTTTTCTACATTGATTGTTTCTGGGAAGCTCCTCTCAAACGAGAGTTAAGCACTAGGCCGCGTGGAGGCTTGGACAAAGGAAATAACCCTCCGAATCCTTGTCAAAACGTAACCCAGGACTTTTATGCATCTGGGGATTCTGTCCTAGACAGAGTTTCGGGCTTAGCTACCCTTCCCATGCGTACGAGTTCGGCTGACGACTGTCCCCCTAGATTGTCAATTTAGTTAAGGTAGCCTCTAGTCTCTTTGACATCTAGGGTTCATACACAGGTACACCGGAAGGTTATTTCTGGTTGAACTTGGACGGGCTTGGAAGGTAACCCTTGTGGAAAGTGCAGGAGGGTGGTGGGTGATTCCTCCGCTTGTGCCTGAGAACCCCTCAAGGACGCCAAGTAACTGTCTATCAGCTTTCTTTTGGAAAGTGCATCTTATACCCGTTTGTCTGTTTGGGCTTTAGGAATTTTTAGTGAGTGCTGTGTGGTTTTTCTGTACTTAGTGGGCCTTTAGGTGTCTACTTAGTAATTTTGGTTGTCAGTCAACCTCAGACTTTGTCTCTTGTTTTGAAGCTATGGCTAGCACCCCTTTGAACACCAACCAAGAGATCCCCTTGATGGTAGCTCCTTGTCCTATTCCTCTCACAGGGAATGTTGGTGTTCCCTTGATGGCCACCTTGAATCTTCCGGGATTCACCCTAGGGCTACCAGTGTGGTTGTTTTCCACTTCAACTGTCATGAATGCTCCTGATGCTTCTCAAGTAAGCTCCTTATATCAAGGGCATCAAAACACTATCTCCCCTTCACCTGTAGTTAGTTCTCCTCCTCCTTCTACCTCATGCGGTGAAAGTACTGATACTAGTAATCGGCAGTCTAAAAGGAGTAAAAGAAGGAGGAATAGGAAGAAAGCACATAAGCAAGGGGGCACCCATTCAACCACTGCAAGTCAAGTTGAACCTCACCACCCAGCCTCGGTGGTTCAGGCTGGGGGCACCCATCCAACCTCTGCAGGTCATGTTGGATCTAGTCACTCAACCTCTGGTGTTCACGTTGAGTGCACCTGTTCAACCTCTGGTTTTCAAGTTGAACCTTCCTATCAAACCTTTGTAGTTCACGCTGGTAAGATCCTTCCCACCTTTCACGGTCATGTCAGATCCAGTCACTCAGCCTCTGGTGTTCACGCTGAGTGCATTCGTTCAACCCCTGGTTTTCAAGTTGAACCTCCCCATCCAACCTCTGTTGTTCAAGTTGGATCCAGTCACTTAGCCTCTAGTGTTCACGCTGAGTGCACTCGTTCAACCTCTGGTGTTCAAGTTGAACCTCCCCATCCAACCTCTGTTGTTCAATTTGGATCCAACCACTCAACCTCTATTGTTCATGTTGATGGTGCCCGTCCAACCTCTGCAAGTCAAGTTGGACCCAGTCTCTCAGCCTCTGCCAGGCACGCTGGGGGCAGTCTTTCAGCCTCTGCGGTTCAAGCTGAAGACAACCCGTCAACCACCACGAGTCATGTTGACACTATTGACAAGTCTACCCGTTCAAAACACAAGCTCAAGTTTCCTTCTAAGCTTTGTGAGGGAGACCACCTTACTTATAAATGCCCTTCCATTGAGGAGGTGCAAAGAGTTTGGATTCATGGTCATCCCGTTTTTGAACATTCTGGAGTCTCTCAACAGCCAGCCTCTCTTAATGAGGTTGGACCCAGTCACCCAGCCTCTGTAGTTCATGCTGGGGGCAAACTCTCATCCTCTGCAGGTCATGTTGAGAGAAAACCATCAGCCACTGCTAGTCATGCTGATACCGTTGAGAAAACTGGTCGTTCGAAGCATCATCTTAAGTTCCCTTGTGTGCTATGCAAGGGAGATCACCTTACTCATCTATGCCCTGCCATTCCAGAGGTTCGAAGAGTGTGGTCCAAGACTCATGGATTTTCTTCTCAGGAACACCCTATAGTTTCTCAATAGCCTATTCAACCTTTGGTTGATCAAGTGGTCGAACAAATATTAGATTTGGTTGATCCCACTCTCCTTTCGAAGAGTGTTCCTCATGTGATTGAACCAATGTCATCTTTGGTCAATCCCACTCTCCTTTCGGAGAGTGATCCTAATGTGATTGCACCAATGTCATCTTTGGTCAATCCCACTCTCCTTTCGGAGAGTGATCCTAATGTGATTGCACCAATGTCATCTTTGGTCAATCCCACTCTCCCTTCGGAGAGTGACTTTCACCAAGCAGTTGAATCGATTCCAGTATCGATCAATCCCACTCTTCCTTTGGAGAGTGAAGTGTCTACTAGTCACATTTTCTTTACTGCCACTTCAGAATTTACTGAACAAGGGGGCACTGAACTTGTTTCGGATCAACCCCCACCAAGCTCTCGGATTGCTTCCTTTGATTGGGATAGCCTAGTTGAGCCGCGCCTTCCTTCCCATGCACCTTTCCAGATAAAGGTCAAAGTTGAACCCTATACAATTGCTCGTTGCATTGTTGATGAAGGAGCCTCAGTTAGTATTTTGTTTGCTCGTGCTTGGCGAGGTATGGGATCTCCCAGCCTTGTGTCGACTGCTAGTCAGTTACTGGCATTTGATAGAAGAACTTGTGTAGCCTTGGGAATTCTCGCTCAAACTCCTATTACTTTGGGTGGGAAGACTGTCTTAGTTGACTTCATGGTGATAGAAGACCCCTTGGACTTTAATATGCTCCTTGGACGTGATTATGTCTATGCCATGCAAGCTGTGGTGTCAACATTCTTCCGTGTGATGTACTTTACTCATGGCGAAGAAATTGTCACTATAGATCAGTTGGATTTTCTTGATCCGTCTCCTGACCCAACTAGAGACCAAGTCTTTCCTTTGTTAATTCCCAGTGTTTCTGTAGACACCACCTCACCACAGGTGAACTATGTGGCTTCTTGTCATTTGTGTTCAATTGCTACTGAGAGGCATCCTCTGTTTTCATGCTTACCTTCTCGGGACTTGGTCCCAGCAGTTGAACTGGTGAGTCATCCTATACAGATTATAGAGCCTTCTCTCCACTCTGTCCATCCATTTGAAAGTCCAGATATGTATCCTATCTCGGATGATCTCCTTCCTTCAGATGAAGTCTTCCTAGAGTCTTTGATACAGTCTGACCTTTTTTTTCAGTTATGACTCTCGCATTTAGAGCATTCTTTCTGCTCTCCTTTGAGCTCGTTAAAAACAGTAAGGAGGCCACGAGTTGACTTTTCCGGACTCGTTAAAATTTCAAGGGAAATATTATGAGTTTCTTTAGGCCCAAGTCTGACTCCTCAAAATAGACTTGAATTCCGAGTAAACTTATCCATTCAGACTCGTTAAGAATATGTGAATGGGAATCCACATTGGTGGTAGGTTATCTCTTTCTCGTACCATGTGGAATAGTACGAGAAAGGATCCCTCTCTTTTCTACTGAATTGAGAAGAGTATTCTCAGGCATAGGTTTATCTCTTTTCCGGACCTGAGGGACTAAAATTACGGAAAAGGAACCCCCGGTATGAGCTTAGTTTTCTCTTTTTCGTGCTCTAGACCAAAACATGAAAAAGATTCCGAGTGTACTTTATGTCTTTGTCATGCTCGTTAAACCCTAAAGAACAAAGCATCAAGTTATTGTTGTAAGCCCCATTTCTCGTAATCAAATGGATCTTTTCGAGTGATCTTGCCTTCCTTCACACTCGTAAAACTCAGGTTGTATATGCTGCTTTTGAAGGAGCATTGGGTAGGTGTTAATTTAACCTTTTTCGGACCTTCCTGACTAATTACGAAAAAGGTGCGCCTTTTCTTCTTCAGAAGTTAAGAGAGTTCTTCTTTGGTTTGTTTTATACTTTTTCGGCCTCAGGAGACTAAATTGTACGAAAAAGGACCCCCCTGGAGTCTTCTTTGGAGTTTTCAGACTCTCTAAACTATGAAAACACCGTCAAGCATGTACTAGTTCGGGCTCGTAAAATCCACGAATTAGTGCCGTATCAAGCATTCTTCTTTCTTTTCTTCGAGCTTGTCAAAAAATGAAGATGGTCCCGAGTTTTCTTTCTTGGACTCGTTAAACCTTTACAAGAAAGAAGGGAAGGGGAAGGTTTATTTCCATGTCTTTTTACATCATGGCAGCAAGTCTTGTTTCCTTGAACAAAGCACCAGTTTTGAGTCTCTCAACAGTTGGGTCCTAGTATTTTGACCTTATCCCGATTTAGAGTTTCTTACTCCTCTAGTTGGTCTTCTTTCCAATTATATGGGGAATCTGTCAATGTCTCCTACATTACAGATTTGTTTCGTTGGTCCTTTTGTGTCAAAAGATACCTAAGTCACTTTTGTGTCGTGCTCACTGTTCAAGGATTAAACCTTTGTCGGTCATTCTGCAGTTGCCTTGACCTTTTGTGTCAGCCATTCCCTGGTATCCGTTCATTACATCATGTCTTCAATGGTCCTTTTTTTGAAATTCAGTACCAATTCCAGATCCAATTAGTCTTTGACTTACCTCGCATTGGATGATGAAGGCTGCCTTAATGCCTTCCTTCCAACGGATCTCTTCCTATCGAATGCAACACATCTTGCTCTGGGGACGAGATTTAGAGTTTTATGACAGTACCTTGGGAATTGTTGTCCTCAATGGAAATTTCCCTCGCTATTGGGTAGTGGGGATACTTTAATGTCTCCTACTCGATGGATTCTTCAAGTGTTCGACTTCAAGTCCTTGTAATCACACTTGTTAGAATGTACTAGGTACCTTGGGAACCATTTTCATTTAATGGTGGTTTCCCTCGCGTTTGTTAACGGTTCTCATTATTGACCGGTAATCAAACAACTTCCTCCATGTTTGACTTCAGCTCCTTTATTTCGCATGGTTAGGATTCGTACCTTTTTTGGGCGGTTTGGATTGAAGGCCTTGGGGCCAACAGTAGCATTTTCATTTTTGTTATTGCCCAAGTTGCGCAAGACCTTGTTATACTTTATATGAAATTTTGCTGAGACATCGATCTACCTTGTATTTTTGTGGCTATGATTGATTGTTGAGTATGGATCCACCTTGTTCATTTGTGGCCATGACTCCTTTAGATTTGATATGGCGCCTTTTTGCATATTGAGCGACCATGATAGTTTCATCAGTTATACATATGTTGGATCCGCCTGTATCTTTATGGCGATGTTTTGTATATGGACTTGTATGTACCAGAGATCATTTTTTCTGACATTTATCTCTCTTTTAGGTACCTTCACTCGAGCCTTTTGATCTTGGATTCTCTGCTCTTTCCATACTCAGCTTTTTCCTTTATAATGTATTTCGGCTATCGTCTTCCCCTCTAACCTCACACATTAGGGGGCATCTGTTATACACCAAAATGGCACCTCTCCGTTCGAGTGTCGACTTTCCTTATGTCGGCACGCAAAAGGACACTTATGGATTGAGGTTTGCCCATAATACTATAGCTTGGCTTATTATGGAATACATTTCTGCCTTCACCTAGCCAGTTACTTTGCCATTTAGCCATGTTGGGATGTATTCGCGACTCTCCCTATTGACAACTCGCGCATCATTCGCGAGTATCCTTCACAGCAAGTCGCGAATCCTTGTATTCGCGGGTTGCTCTTATGCAGAATCGCAAATCATTCGCGGGTTGCTCTACTGCAGACCCACGAATGTGTCTCTTAACATAAAAACTTTAAAACACGCGTTAACTGGAGATTAGTTATGTCATGTAACTGGATTTCCTTAACTGCTGTAACTTCTTCAACCTTCGAACTACCTTATTTCCCCCATATAAATAGAGGTAGGGAAGGCCATGAGATGGACTTGGATTTTATGCATTGTTATGTTGGAGGAATCAGAACTCTCTTTGCCTACACTTTGCCCTAGAGGTCTTCCCCTTGTGTTGCAGAACTTGGAGGCTGAGTTCTTTGGAGAAGAGAAGCAGCAGAACCGGATCAAGGTTTCGTGAGGTGCCAACTTGAAGAGAAGGTATATTTGTACTTGTTTTCAAGATTAATAAAGATGTGATGTCCTTCTTCTTCCCAAATCATTGTTCAATGTGTGATTGAATCTCTGTTTATGATCATGTGATGATGTTATTCAGATCATTTGTTTATATTCATTTGATTATCATTGTCTTATATATGGTCATAATGGTTTGAGGAAGGTATAATTAGTTTTGCAGGCCTCTTGGAGCGAGCGGAGCAAGAAGTGGATTGAAGAGAAAGTTTGGACCAGCCTTCAGTTTATCAGGTGTGGACCTTTCTCATCTTTGAATCTTGCTTATATATGCTTGCTGAACATTGTGCATCTCTCTTTCAACCCCAGTACGTTGATGGCCTCTTAAACCCTAGCCATATGACACTTTCCTTTACAACAAAATCCTTGACAACGGAATAGCTATGGGAAACTCGGGCATTAGGATTGTGCCTTGAATGCTTTAGGACTCCCTTAGGAATGTGAGGTGCAATTTCAGGTTTATCCATAGGGTTTTTGATATGTAAAGGGCTCTCAGGTGGAGCGGGTTCTTTTCCAAGGTCCGGTTGTGATGAATCATAATCTTTCGCACGAGTCACAATCATAGTATCATGTACCATGTTGATGCAACCATGACCAGTATTAGCTTTGGGCGGATTTTGATCCCCGCCCGATGCGCAATGAGGATCATTGGTCGTTGAGTTCATATTTTGATTATGGGGTAAAGGATTGGTTAGCACAACAGGGCCCTGTGCTATGAATCTTGAGGAATATTCCATATGAGGGCACAAGTGAGTGAGGTGGTCCTCCTTACACAATTTGCAAGGAATCTTTACCTTACGTTTAGATTGTTTGTCCCCCCCAGCATTGCGGATGTTATAACTAGATCTTGTTCTTAGTTTATCTGTTCTTTTTGTCCTAATTTTCAACAGTTGGTTTAAAATTATTTTACATTTTATGTTGATTTTAAGAATTTTGGACAATCAATAATTTTGGTTAGATTTAATGTTTTTAATGTTTGAATTATTTCATTATTTTAGTTTTAAGGTTTGTCTTTTGGGATTATTAGTTAATATGTACATCTTTAAGCTTTCAAAAACTTATAATAAAAGTTTATTCCAAGTTTTGATTTATAATCTAACTCTCATTTTTTAGTCCTTTGTCAAATATTTTCATGAGGAGATTCCTGTAGCAGATCTGTTTTTCCTGTTTTTGTCATTGTCATTGGGAGCCGATTACGAGGAAATGGAAACAAATTTAGGAAAACCAAAAGAGTTTTTTTTCCTCAACATAATCATTCACAAAAACCTCTCTCAGTTTTGCAACAGCGGTTATAATTTGAGAGATTCGAATTCATCTTTGTGGCCTATTTTCAGGGTTTGAAGTATTTAATAATTTCCTGTTTTCGTCACAAATTTTCAGCACGTATTCCAATCAATTGAAGATGAATTTTTAAAAACCAAGAGAGGTTTTTATTTATAACATACTCATTTAAAAAAATGCTCTCATTTTTGGCACAAGTGTCCTGGATCAAGAGATATGAAGGCGTATTTGAGACCCAAATTTTTAGAAATTCACCAAATTTCCCCAAATCTGATTTGCTATTTTTGGGTTAATTGTCTTTAAAGATTTTGAGTTATCATGTAACTAATTAATGTAACTATTTCAAATTTTTACCTAGAAGGTAGTTATGGAACTAATTTACTTTTGTAATGATAAAAGGAAGACAAACATACAGTTTTGGGAGGGGTTTTTCACTCAAGGAGAGGCTTTTGGAGCTTTGATTTCTCAAGCTAGCATTTATAAATCTTATGTAAGTGGATGACTGTTATTGATTATATGTAAACTGATAAGCCATTTTACCTGTCATGCTTTTTCATTTATGATCTGGTTGATTGCTCAGTCTACAATTTCATTTCTTGTTTAAAGGTTTATTCATGTAAATGCTTGTAGCTTGTGGGTGGAATTAGTATTTCATGTGTAATGTTTATGGCTTATTGGGATGTGTTTGATCCCCAGTTTATCCAACTTGCATGATTCAGTTCTGTATTAGCTTGTGGATGTTTATTTCCTCCTTGTTGATGAAGTTTTTAAAACCATAAACCAAAACCCTAAAAACATGTTTTACTTAATTTTATTTATTGAGATTGTGTTGCCTTGTTCTTTAGTAGTCTGAGAACAATTTCTTGGCACTAAATTCTTTGGTGCCATTGCCGAGGACGAAGCTGAAGTATATATTCCCTCAGATATCATTATTCACGTAATTTTGAGAGGTGAACAAAGTTAGAAAATCTTTTAGACTACAATTTTTCACCGTCGACTCCACGATTAAAGATTCCACTGCAAGGAGAATTTTGTTGAAAAAAGAATGAAGAAGCCAAATGGAAAGACTGGGTATTAGCTTGTTAATTTACTCCATGAGGTTTTTTTCTTATTCATCAGTTCTTTCCTAGATTTCCCATTGCATGTCAAAAGAATTATTTTTTGTTTTTTCTATTTCGATGATCATAAACCTTCAAGTACATATCCCTCTTTGGAAGAAGAAAATCTACATTCTTCTTGTTTTATTGATGTTGATCCTATTCCTTAATTTGAAATACATGTACAACATGATATACATATACCCATATCTCTTGAAGCTGATTATTCTAGTAATCTTGTAGAGAATAAAGCTAATCTATTACCTTCTACCATCACTACTGAAACTTGCAAACATCTTGTTGAACCTCATTTTCAAATCATAGATTTTCAGTCTAGACTTAGACAAAAGATGTTTAAACCTCTTAGGCTACCATCTCTCTTACATCCTCACCCTTCCTACTTTGTTGAATATCTTCCCCATTTTATTGGAAAAGACCATATTACAGCAGAGAAGCATTTAGAATATTTTCATAATTTCATTGATAATTTTGAAATCATGCATGAGGATGTTCTCATGAGGTTATTTTCGAAATCCTTTGCTGGAGATGCTAGGTTTTGGTTTCGAAATTTAAAAGCTGATTCAATCGGATCGTGGGAAGAGTTACATGATGTCTTTTTGAAGTATTGGGGTAAGAATAAATATTATGATCAATTTCTTTCCGAATTTTATAGTTTGAAAAGAGAGAATTATAAGCCAATTACTAAATTTAATTGGAGGTTTCAAAGATTTTATATCAGTATGCCTCCGAAGATCAGACCTTCGGAAAAACTTGCTATGGTATATTATGTTATGTCTCAACATTCAGAACTTGTCTTTTTCCTGTTAGAAAGGAAATCATGATCTTTAAGACAATTGTTTGAGGATGCAAAAGGAGTGGAGGAGAACATCCATGCTTGCAAAATTCTTCGAGATCAGGCTCTTGTTGAAGATATACAAGCTTATGAACAGGGAGAAGAATGTAGGTATCATTCAGATTTAAGACAGTTTTCTTCATCATTTTCAGATTTTCATATGAACAAGGATATAAATGACGCTTGTGTTGATTCTTCATATTATTTTTCTGACTTTTTCGATTCTGACTTTTTCGATGATAATATACTTTCAGTGGATTATAGTAGAAATTTCTTAGTTCCTACTATGAGATTATCATGTTATGAAGAAGAAGTTGCTGCTCTTCAACCTCTTACTATTGATATAAGAAATAAATTGCCATTCTTGACTTATGGTCACTTTCAGAATTTTATTTGTTGGCAAGTTTTGATCAAGGGTTTTATTTAAAGGTAAAGAAGTAGTTTGAAAAGCCCTTGGTTTCCATTCTTGATCCAAAGTTTAAAAATAACAGCAATGGAGAGGAAGAGAATTCTTCACTTTATGATGAATATAATGAAGACATTGAAGTTTTAAATCAGAAATTTCATGATCCCATGGCTTCTTATATGGAGTTGTATTTTTCAAAGGTTTCTAATGCTCCAGCTTTTGGCATACTTCCTATTTCCAGTCATATGTATCAGCTGCCTACATACTCTTTATTGTATTTATCACATCTTTTGTGGGTTTTCTCAAACAGTAGCATGCATGGAATTATGATTCTCAGTCAAATGGTTTCTTGGATTCACTGGAAGTATGATTAAACTTGATTGGGTTGTCTTCTTCGATTAGAAGTAGGAGTAAATAGCAGAATAAGCTCACTATACGAGCATGTAGATTCTTTTCAGTATGCTGGTTTGTAGCAGTATTTTGTCATTTTAGAGGTATGTGTTCAGAGTTTGATAAAGTTGCAGAGATTTGGTAAATGACTCCATCACCCAATGAATAAGGCATAAGGTCTACAGGTTCTTGAATCCTCACAAGGAGGACTTCATCCCGCATCAAGAGCCAGATGTTATAAATAGATTTTGTTCTTAGTTTATCAGTTCTTTTTGTCCTAATTTTCAACAGTTGGTTTAAAATGATTTTACATTTTATGTTGCTGTTAAGAATTTTGGACAATCAATAATTTTGGTTGGATTTAATGCTTTTAATGGTTGAATTATTTTATTATTTTAGTTTTAAGGTTTGTCTTTTGGGGTTATTAGTTAATATGTACATATTTAAGCTTTCAAAAACTTATAATAAAAGTTTATTCCAAGTTTTGATTTATAATCTAACTCTCATTTTTTAGTCCTTTGTCAAATATTTTCATGAGGAGATTCCTGTAGCAGCTCTGCTTTTCCTGTTTTTGTCATTGTCATTGGGAGTAGATTACGAGGATATGGAAACATTTTCAGGAAAACCAAAAGATGTTTTTGTCCACAACAGAATCATTCACAAAAACCTCTCTCAATTTTGCAACAACTATTATAATTTAAGAGATTTGAATTCATCTTTGTGGCCTATTTTCAGGGTTTGAATTATTTAATAATTTCCTGTTTTAGTCACAAATTTTCAGCACGTATTCCAATCAATTGAAGATGAATTTTTAAAAAACAAGAGAGGTTCTTTTTATAACATACTCATTTAAAAAAACGCTCTCAATTTTTGCACAGGTGTCTCGGATCGAGAGATATGAAGGTGTATTTGAGACCCAAATTTTCAGAAATTCGCCAAATTTCCCCAAATCCGATTTGCTATTTTTGGGTTAGTTGTATTTAAATATTTTGAGTTATCATGTAACTAATTGATGTAACTGTTTCAAATTTTGACCTAGAAGGTATTTATGGAACTAATTTACTTTTGTAGCGATAAAAGGAAGACAAACATACAGTTTTTGGGGGGATTTTTCACTCAAGGAGAGGCTTTTGGAGCTTTGATTTCTCAAGCTAGCATTTATAACTCTTATGTAAGTGGATGAATGTTATTGATTATATATAAACTGATAAGCCATTTTACCTGTCATGCTTTTTCATTTATGATTTGGTTGATTGCTTAGTCTACAATTTCATTTCTTGTTTAAAGGTTTATTCATGTAAATGCTTGTAGCTTGTGGGTGGAATTAGTAATTCATGTGTAATGTTTATGGATTATTGGGATGTGTTTGATCCCCAATTTATCCAAAATGCATGATTCAGTTATGTATTAGCTTGCGTATCTTTATTTCCTCCTTGTTGATGAAGTTTTTAAAACCATAAACCAAAACCCTAAAAACATGTTTTACTTAATTTTATTTATTGAGATTGTGTTAGCTTGTTCTTTAGTAGTCTGAGAACAATTTTTGGCACTAACTTCTTTGGTGTCGTTGCTGGGGATGAAGCTGAAGCATATCTTCCTTGGGATATCATTATTCATGTAATTTTGAGAGGTGAACAAAGTCATAAAATCTTTTAGATTACAATTTTTCACCGGTGCCTCCACAATTAAAGATTCCACTGCAAGGAGAATCTTGTTGACAGAAAAATGAAGAAGCAAAATGGAAAGACTGGGTATTAGCTTTTTACTTTACTCCATGAGGTTTTGTTCTTATTCATCAGTTCTTTCCTATCTTTCCCATTGCATGTCAAAAGAATTATTTTTTGTTTTGTCTATTCTGATGATCATAAACCTTCAAGTACATATCCCTCTTTGGAAGAAGAAAATATACATTCTTCTTGTCTTATTGATGTTGATCCTATTCCTTAATTTGAAATACATGTACAACATGATATACATATACCCATATCTCTTGAAGCTGATTATTCTAGTCATCTTGTAGAGGATAAAGCTAATCTATTACCTTCTACCATCACTGCTGAAACTTGCGAACATATTGTTGAACCTCATTTTCAACTCATAGATTTTCAGTATAGACTCAGACAAAATATGTTTAAACCTCTTAGGTTTCCATATCTCTTACATCCTCACCCTTCCTACTTTGTTGAATATATTCCCCATTTTACTAGCAAAGACCATATTACAATAGAGAAGCATTTAGAATATTTTCATAATTTCATTGATAATTTTGAAATCATGCATGAGGATGTTGTCATGAGGTTATTTTCGAAATCCTTTGTTGGAGATGCTAGGTTTTGGTTTCAAAATTTAAAAGCTGATTCAATTGGATCGTGGGAAGAGTTACATGATGTCTTTTTGAAGTATTGGGGTAAGAATAAATCTTATGATCAATTTCTTTCCGAATTTTATAGTTTGAAAAGAGAGAATGATAAGCCAATTACTAAATTTAATTGGAGGTTTCAAATTTTTTATATCAGTATGCCTCCGGAGATCAGACCTTCAAAAAAACTTGCTATGGTATATTATGTTATGGCTCAACATTCAGAACTTGTATTTTTCCTATTAGAAAGGAAATCATCATCTTTAAGACAATTGTTTGGGGATTCAAAAGGAGTGGAGGAGAACATCCAAGCTTGCAAAATGCTTTGAGATCAGACTCATGTTGAAGATATACAAGCTTATGAATAGGAAGAAGAACGTAGGTATCATTCAGATTTAAGACAGTTTTCTTCAACATTTTCAGATTTTCATATGAACAAGGATATAAATGACGCTTGTGTTGATTCTTCATATTAGTTTGCTGACTTTTTCGATGATAATATACTTTTAGTGGATTATAGTAGAAATTTCTTAGTTCCTTCTATGAGATTATCATGTTATGAAGAAGAAGTTGCTGCTCTTCAACCTCTTACTATTGATATAAGAAATAAATTGCCATTCTTGACTTATGGTCACTTTCAGAATTTTATTTTTTCAATTTTTGATCAAGGGTTTTATTTAAAGGTCAAGAAGTAATTTGAAAAGCCCTTAGTTTCCATTCTTGATCCAAAGTTTAAAAATAACAGCAATGGAGAGGAAGAGAATGCTTCACTTTATGATGAATATAATGAAGACATTGAAGTTTTAAATTGGAAATTTCATGATCCCGTGGCTTCTTGGATGGTGTTGTATTTTTCAAAGGTTTCTAATTCTCCAACTTTTGGCATACTTCCTATTTCCAGTCATACGTATCGGCTGCCTATAGACTCTTTATTGCATTTATCACATCTTTTGTGGGTTTTCTCAAACAGTAGCATGCATGGAGTTATGATTCTCAATCAAATAGTTTCTTGGCTTCACTGGAAGTGTGATTACACTTGATTAGGTTGTCTTCTCCGATTAGAAGTAGGAGTAAATAGCAGAATAAGCTCGCTATACGAGCACGTAGATTCTTTTCAGTTTGCAGTTTGTAGCAGTATTTTGTCATTTCAGAGGTATGTGTTTAGAGTTTGAGAAAGTTGCAGAGATTTGGTAAATGACTCCATCACCCAATGATTAAGGCATAAGGTCTACAGGTTCTTGAAGCCTCACAAGGAGGACTTCATCCCGCAGTAAGAGCCAGATGTTATAACTAGATCTTGTTCTTAGTTTATCTATTCTTTTTGTCCTAATTTTCAACAGTTGGTTTAAAATTATTTTACATTTTATGTTGATTTTAAGAATTTTGGACAATCAATAATTTTTGTTGGATTTAATGCTTTTAATGGTTGAATTATTTCATTATTTTAGTTTTAAGGTTTGTCTTTTGGGGTTATTAGTTAATATGTACATATTTAAGCTTTCAAAAACTTATAATAAAAGTTTATTCCAAGTTTTGATTTATAATCTAACTCTCATTTTTAGTTCTTTGTCAAATATTTTCTTGAGGAGATTCCTGTAGCAGCTCTGTTTTTCCTGTTTTTGTCATTGTCATTGGGAGAAGATTACGAGGAGATGGAAATAAATTCAGGAAAAAAAAGATGTTTTTTGTCCACAATAGACTCATTCACAAAAACCTCTCTCAGTTTTGAAACAACCGGTATCATTTGAGAGATTCAAACTCATATTTGTGGCCTATTTTCAAGGTTTCAATTATTTAATAATTTCTTGTTTTAGTCACAAATTTGCAGCACGTATTCCGATTAGTTGAAGAGAAATTTTGAAAAACCAAAAGACATGTTTGTTCATAACATATTCATTTAAAAAAAACTCTCTCAGTTTTTGCACAGGTGTCCCGAATCGAGAGATATGAAGGCGTCTTTGAGACCCAAATTTTCAAAAATTCACCAAATTTTCCCAAATCCGATTTGCTATTTTTGGGTTAAATTGTCTTTAAATATTTTGAGTTATCATGTAACTAATTGATGTAACTATTTCAAATTTCGAACTAGAAGGTAGTTATGGAAGTACTTTACTTTTGTAATGATAAAAGGAAGACAAACATACAGTTTTGGGGGGGATTTTTCACTCAAGCAGAGGCTTTTGGAGCTTTTATTTCTCAAGCTAGCATTTATAACTCTTATGTGAGTGGATGACTGTTATTGATTATATATAAATTGATAAGCCTTTTTATCTATCATTCTTTTTCATTTCTGATCTGGTTGATTGCTCAATCTACAATTTCATTTCTTGTTTAAAGGTTTATTCATGTAAATGCTTGTAGCCTGTGGGTGGAATTAGTATTTCATGTGTAAGGTTTATGGCTTATTGGGATGTGTTTGATCCCCAGTTTATCCAAATTGCATGATTCAGTTCTGTATTAGCTTGTGGATGTTTATTTCCTCCTTGCTGATGAAGTTTTTCAAACCATAAACCAAAACCCTAAAAACTTGTTTTACTTAATTTTGTTTATTGAGATTGTGTTGGCTTGTTCTTTAGTAGTCTGAGAACAATTTCTGGCACTAACAGCGGGCATTCTTGTCATTAAAATTAGCATTTTGGTTATTTTTCCCACCCTTACGATTATTTTTACCCTTTTTCTTATTCCTACCAAGCTGCTGGTTGCCCTTCTGGTCTGACGATTACATAAAAAGTACACTCGTCATTTGGGTGGGTTGAAATGAAGCCATGGATTTCCCCGAAGCAAATTGATTAATAGACAACTGGCTCACTTGTTTCACAATCGAATCCATAGGTTTGGCATTTGTACAACCCATAATGGCATCGACATGTGGTCGAGGCTTAATCTTGGGATCGAAACTAGAACGCGGGGCGTTAGGTATGATCTCATACAAAAGTCCGGATTGAGCATAGATCAAATCCAACTCCTGTGCCCTAAATATTTCTTGTTCCTTGTTTTGGACTCTGGATGTAGAAACATCCTTCACAATGTAAGGTAACAATGATTTGAGGAACCACTCAAGGAGAAATTCCAGTGGTATAAAGGCTTTAATCAACCTCTTTCATCTACGCCACTCTTGGATATGATCCAAGATATGTGTGGCTTTGTCTTGTTGAAATGTCAACAAGCGTTATGTACCAACATCGTAACACATGGGTAGTTGAAAGTGATTGAGGAAATTCATGGTAAGGTCATCGAACAAAACGAATTCCCCCCTTGGTAACTCTATATACCATTTTTTTGTAGACCCAGTGAGGGTGAGTTGAAATAGCCTTAACTGGATTGAGTCATCGTGTAAGGAATTGGAAGAGCACCAAAGGTGAAAAGTAGTGACATGTTCACTAGGATCTTCTCCCACTTTGCCCTTGAACTTGGGAATGTCTGAGGGAAGCTTGTTAGGGACAGTCGGTGAAGCCAGGTCATGAGATATCGAATCGTTCATAAGTCTTGATAAGTCAGGTAAGTTCAACGTTGCAAGGAAAGGGAGCCTAGGTTGAGTCGGTCTATGCCATGCTCCCTGATAGTTCTGGATCATATAAGGCTGATTACTGTAAATACCATGGCCTTGAACATAATATCCTCCTCCCATCTGACCTGTGTAGGGATTCATTGAAGCATTATGATTTGGTGTACCTTAACTATGCAGTGCTACAAAGCCATAATTAGAGGAGTAAGCAAGTTGTTGATACCCGTACCCATAGGGTTGATAGTTCTGTCCATTTTGCGGTCCATAATATTGTCCATGAGAAGCTCCATAAGGTGTCCCATGGGATGTCCCATGAGAAGCTCCATTATTAGGGATATGGGAAACTCCTTGTGATGGACCATGAGATGATCCAGAAATAGGAATATGACCTCCCGAGACAACAAGAGGTACTTGACTCTGAGATACTACCATGCGAGCAGTCACAGTACGAATATGGCTAGTAGCGATATTTCGGCCTAAAGGACCACGTGAATGAGGGGGAGGAAGGGTTGTCAAAAATGCATTTGAAGGAGTAGGGTTTGAGGGTGAAAGGACATTTGAAGGGATGTAAGTGGTGTTCCCTATGGTCACTCGTCTCGATTCTGGTATCTGCATATGACTACTAACACTAGGGGTAGTAGTCACTCGTCTCGATTCTGGTATCGAATGAAAAATGGGGTATGCTACTACGTGAAGTGAAAAATTTTCCTTCAAATGAATATGTGACCATTTCTATATAAAAAATCTGACTAATACTTCTCCAAGCAAACCTAATGCAAGTACCATGCAAAATGCATAATGATGCAAAAAAAAAATGTTTTTGTAATTTTTGAATTAAAATGAGATAATAAAGAAAAAGTATGACTCTACAACCACCAGACTCTACAAGCACTATCATACAACACCCAAGCAAATCACTAAGGTAAAAGAGACCTAATGCACTAATCTTAAAACAAAAAATAGAAAATGAAATGACAAGAACATTTTCAAAAAATTCAAACTAAAAAGTGTCTCTGGTCAGAAACAAGGGTGTATACAGACTCCAGAAGCATCCAAGAAGACTCAAAAATTATCCAAACTCACCCAGCAACACTTAATCTTCCCCAAAAATGCAAAACTCAGGGCATATACGACTATGTGTAGAAAAACCACGTATATACGTGGATATCCTAGTAAAAACCACGTGTACACATGACCGTGAAGACAAAACTCGCGTACAGGAAGAAAAAGAGATAAAAAAGAAGGTAAACAGACAAGCTGAGACAAAATTTACTCCTATCAGACACTAATAGGACAACATGCCCCCAGACTTGACTCAGACATAGAGAAATCAGAGTAATTCAAGAACATTGAATGCCAATAAAACCCCCAAGGAAATGACTAGGAACTCCCCAGTATGGTCGCCAATTCTATTATGGAGAAAAATTCCTATGGCTTGGGGTACCACAACAAACATAGTGACTGCAGAAATCAATCCTTTCTCATATGCAAGAGAAACAAAACATCTAACACTAAAGGATCTCGAAACATACCTTATTCTGAATGGTTGATGTAGATCCCCATTGAGCTTTTCCACTCTCGCTTGTATTGGAAATTTTCTCTCTCAACTGTTATAGATGATTTCACCACTCCAGGTGAATCACACTTTGTATGGCCTTCCCCTATCCCGCTACAGACTCCTTAGACCCCATGGACCATTTTTTGTCCTTTGATGTTTCCTTGACCATCCCTAAAAACATGTGAAAAATGATACATGTGACTTTTAAACCTATAAGCGCATATATACGTGGGGTTGACCACTAAAAATACGTACATCTGGATGTGTACAAAATCCAAATGCTTTTGGAGTTTTCCTTGACATGGATCTGACTCATTTGACTCCTGGCCTTCCATATGCCTTGAGATCGCTCGGATTCGACCTTTCATTACCCCTTTGAAAAGCTATATAAGGAACCTGTTGGGGCCCCGAAATTTGCAGGCAACAACAATAAGGGATTCTCCCCAATCAACGTTCCCAACTAGCCCGTTGACTGTTTGGTATAGGGAATCCGTCCGGTTTACGGTCCGGCTATCGTAGGTCAAAGTAACAAAACAAAGGCTTTACCGGTTGCGGCCCGGTCCACCGAGTTTTTGTATTTTTTTGACTTAATGTATGATACGCAAGTGCCTAATTAACCATGCAGGGTGATAAGATGCGAGGAGCAGCCACAATGTGATGCGCAGGTTCTTACCTCTCGTCTTAGACTCACTAGCATCCCAATCACAGACAACAAGAAAAGAAACTAACTACCTAAACTATCCCTAGGGAGCAGGATTATCACTTTTAAGTGAGTAATACATTGTGTACATGCATTATGAAGAGTTACAGTTAGCTGACACTTCTTTCAAGACACATGAACAATTACAGATATTTAAACAACCAGATAGCCAATTATTTCATGAACAACATTTATTACTCACAGTGGAAAACACCCCAAACGCTACTGAAGAACATTCCACAAGAACATAGGTTCAGGAAGTTAAATACTCTCACAGTAAATGAAACATAGTTGAAAATGAAATAGTTCCTCTTCAACATTATTCATTTAGTCGCATTGATACATTCCACATTTCACTCTCTCCATCAGGCAAAAGTTGCACTTTCTGACTGTAAAACGAAGTAGTTCCTCTTACAAGCAAAATAGTTTACAAATTTTTTCAGGGAAAAAGCCCTTTCTAAGTCCTACTTTCGAATATTTAACTAGAATTCCAAAATGCTTCAGTTTTCTCCAGACGTGTGATCTTTCAGTGTCCCAAACGCTTCACATTCCTCTAGCTTGTCTGTATGCAATCATGAACCACTGGGTAACTGATCAGTTTTTTGGGTCCACGCATTTATAGCTCCGGATTTCGTCTTTTACTCCCCTGGCCCTCCTGGTGATTCCCCTGGTTTCAGTTATACTCCTGCCAAAACGGTCCGTCTTTCTCTGCACCACGGTAGATTGACCTGTCTCCTCAAAACTGCCTACAATCAAATCGACAAGCATGATTCAACAACAACAAATATTACCAATTGAAATGACTATTCCACAAGGAAATGACAAGGCACACCACCTATGGGCTTGACAAACCTAGCCTACGATGGTCAATAGGAAACTCATTGGTGGGAAAACTTAAAGTCGGCAGTCAAAAGGAAATAACATCGGAGGCCAAAAGGCTTTCCCAGCCGCAATGGTGGAAAAGGCACAATTTACGGACAAGCGAAACGTGGGCAAGAGAGGCTTTAATCGGAAGTCGGACGGATTTGTATTTCGGAAGCCAAAAGACTTTGAGAGCCGCAACGGCGGAAAAGAGAAGGCTAGAGCCATGTGATGCACATCGGAAGTCAGAGAGATTTACATTTCAGAAGACAAATGGCTTTCCCATCCGCAACGGCGAACGAGAAACGGCTTCGGGTACACGGCTAAATCAGGTTAAAACGCATCGGAAGTCAGATCTTTTCACACTTCGGATGGCAAAACAGTTTGGGAGCCGCAACGGTGGACGGGAAAAGGCTATTAGACACCGATTTAACAAAAATGACTTAAGTGTTTCGGATAGCTCTTCAAATCAACATCGAACAAAGACTCTGTCATACTTCCGCAACGGCGACCACAGCAAAGGCAACTGGTTTGATCAACAAGCAAAAAACAAGCTTAAAAGCTGCGACTCACCATGAACTCCAACGCAATCAAAATCCCATCCTTGGTCAAGATTTAATATTTTGTAGTCATTAAAAATTAAAACACAGACCAACAACTCAAAGGATTCAATGACCAAAGCAAAATCATGAGGAGGGGTCCAAAATTTAAGAAATTTGGGGAGAATAGTTGCAGCTGCAACAATTGGCGATTACCTGGTGAACCTGGATCTTTGGGCGATTAATATTTGAGTGACAGACTATTTAACAACAAATGCATTCTATTGAATTCTTCCAGCTATCTGGATTTCTTGAATGCCGAAAGTGTGTACCTTCAATCATTGATAATAGTCCAATTTGGGAGAGTGGAAACCAAGATTTTCAAGTCTAGATAACTCTGTTGAGGCCAAAAATGAGTTTCATTATTACCTTTTTCTTTAGGTAGCTGACAGCTTGGACACCACAGGATTGTAGCACATGGTAACAGAAATATTCGTTTGTTCCTCATCCCCATTCCATTTCAGCACTTTTTGTGCTTTTGGACTTTCGTCCCTTTTCATATGAGTCCTTCTGTATGCATTTCTTACTGAATTTTAATTCAGGATCCTCTATCCCATAGTGTCCTTTTGTGTGAGTGGTGTACTTCAAGTTTCAGCTCACGGACGGAGAGGATCTTTTGGCAATTTAGTACTTATGACTCAGCACCTGCTTTGATTTATGATTCTTTCGTAGAAGTTTTTACACTTTATTTTCCTTTAGTCATTCGTTTCTTGGCATGGGATCATTTATGTTTAACATACTATTCACCTTGCTCCTTTCCATGGGTATTCTACTGTTGCTCCTTAGAACAATTTAAATGTGACGTGGATGGAGTCCCAACATAGTGTTCCAGACTCTCTGAATCCGATTTATTACACAGGGATTAAGTAGGACTTCAATGCACACAGATTTATTCGAGAAAACGACTAAGATGGAAGAAAATCTTTAATATAAACAGCAACCCATAGTCTGATCACTAAATTGTTTATCACTCCCAAAAATTCTAATGTTCCCCATGCAACCGCAAGTTCGTCCCCTTTATTGAAAATAACAAAAATCAAACTAAAGCAAACTGAAAAACATGACTCAAAAGACTACCAGACGGATTATTTATACACAAGACAGAAGAAATCAAACAACTCAGGAAAAATAAGGCTTGAGAACCAAACCATTTACCGGTAGGTTCTCCTCCCACCCCTGCAGATCTTGCAACTTGTAAGTAGAAGGACCAAGCTTGGCTGCAATCTGAAAGGGGCCTACCCACAACTGCTGGAATTTGGTATGCTTTCCCTTCTCATCATGGGGGTGGTCCCATTTGAGGACTAAGTCTCCTACTTCAAATTCTTTTGTCCCAGCTTTGTGCTTGTCAAACCATCTCTTAACTGACTCTTGTTGTTGTTTAAAGTGTTCTTTGGCTTTAGATCTAGCTTCTTCTGCTTTCAGGAGATTATATATTCTTATCTATAAAACTTCATCATCAGACCCTCTAGACTCTTGAGCTAGTATGGAAGATGGTAGCATGACGTTGGGAGGAAGAATGGTTTCTTTTCCATAGACAAGGGTATAAGGAGACACTCCTATTGCAGAATTGGGGGTGACTCTATCAGCCCACAGGGCATTTGGTAGGGCTGAGTGCCAACTCCTTTGGTTTTCTATTACAGTCTTCTTTAGGATTCTAATCAGATTTTTATTAGAGGATTCAGCCAGGCCATTCCCTTGTGGATAGTATTTAGCATAATAATGCAATTTTATTCCTTTATCATAAGCAAAAGTAGTTAATTTAATTGATGAAAAGTATTTAGCATTATAAAAAACTAACGAAATTGGAACTCCAAACCTGGTCATGATATGATCTTGTAGAAAGCTGATGACTTCATCTTCATTTATCTTGTGCAGCGGGACAGCTTCGACCCAGTGAGTGAAATAATCAGTCGCGGTCAGAATGTATTTGTGTTGGAGAGAAGAATTCGGTTTTATTTCTCCAATAATATCCAACCCCCATTGCTCGAATGGTTCCGTGATCACCACAGGCTTTAGGGGTGCTGCTGCTTTAAGCTGTCTTCCACCACACCTTTGGCAAATATCACATTTCCTGACATGTGCATGTGCATCCTTGAAGAGTGTAGGCCAATAGTAACCGGCTCTGAGGATTTTGTGGGCTGTAGTGTCTCCTGAATAATGTCCCCCAGCAGGACGGTCATGTAATTCTGACATTACTTTCTTTGCATCTTCTTTTTCTAATCATCTGAGGAGAACCCCGTCATAATTCCTTCTAAATAATACTCCTTCAATAAGTTGATAGGAGGCCTATTTAAGACGCAGCGCTCTTCTTTGTTTGGAATTCCAATGTTCTGGCAACAGCCCTGACTGCAAGTAATGCACAAGGTCTCTATACCAAGAATCAGGAGCTGTAAACAAAGGACATACATCCATTACATGTAATTCGGCCTCATCCTCCCATGTTTGCTCTTCATTGTTCCCACTTTCAGTCATCAGCTTGCACAATCCTTGTCCTTTAACTATAAAGGATGGTTTGAATTCAAGGTCATATTCTTGAAGAGCTATTACCCAGTTGCCCCTCCTTTCTCCTAACTCTTTCTTTATGAGAAGGGATCTTACAGCTGGGTAGGGGACTATTACCTTGGTTCGATTTTTTAATATATAAGGCCTGAATCACTTCACTACCTTAAATACTGCGTAAGCTTGCTTATCAATGGCTGGGTAGTTTAATTCAGCCCCTTGTAGACCAGTACTCATAAAGGAGATTGGGAATTCATCCCCCCCTTCTTCCTTTTGGGTGAGCACAGCTGCCAGTGAATCATCGGATGCAAATGTATACAGAATAAAGTCTTTATCAAAGTCTGGGCCTTTCAAGGAGGGCGCATGTGCAACATCAGTCTTGATTTTACTGAAATCATTCTTTTCAGTTTCAGTTCACTTAAATTGTGCATTTTGTTTCACCATCTGCTGCAGTGGCTTAACCATCTGAGCAATATCAGGGACAAATATTCGCACGAAGTTTATAGTTCCCATAAAAGACTGCATCCCTTTCTTATTGTGGGGCAAGGGGATTTGTTCAATGGCCTTGATTCTTTCTGGATCTATAGAGATTCCTTTCTTTGAGACTATGTGACCTAGCAACTTGCCTTCTGTGACAGCGAACACACATTTCTTAGGATTGAGGGAGATGCTATATTTCCGGCATCGTTCAAAAATTTGTTTTAAGTGAAATGCGTGTTCTTCTCTTTTCTTTGAGAATATTGTAATGTCGTCAAGGTACACTACAACACTTCATCCAATCAATCTGTGGAAAGCTATGTCCATATCCCTCTGAAATGTTGCTCCAGCATTAATCAGCCCAAAAGGAATCCTTCTATATTCAAAGGTTCCCCATTTGGTTCTGAACGTTGTCTTCAATATATCTTCTTTGGCTACCAATACTTGATTGTAGCTAGAGAAACGGTCTAATAATGAAAACAATTTAGAACCAGAGACCATCTGTAGCAGTTTCTCCATGGGTGGCACAGGGTAGTTATCTTTATCGGAAGCGCGGTTTAGATTTCTGAAATCCACGCATAATCTGATTTCTTCCGACTTTTTTCTAAATGGTACCAGATTTGACACCCACTCAGAGTGTCTGACTTTAAAAATGATTCTAGCATCCAATAATTTCTTCATTTCACTCTAAATCAGCCTTTCTAACTTTGGATGCATTTTTCTCAACGGCTGCTGGTACGGCTTGACACCTGCTCTAATGGGGATGACGTGTTTGATGATACTAGTATCATACATTTTCAAGTCTTCGTACGTCCATGTGAAAACATATTTATATTGTTTAAATAGACTGATGAATTTGTCTCTCTCTGTTGGCGAACAACATTTGCCGAGATTCACGAACTTAGGAGCCATTTCAGTCCCCAAATTTATCAGCTCGAACTATAGAGATGAGCTGTGGGTCTTTACGTTGGATGGTCTTCTGAATTTTTCATTTAAATCGAACATTTTTTCCAATGTTCTGACTCCTTTAGGAATGAAATTGTCATATTTCATCTCAGCCTGATGTTCCTCATCATCTATAATGGATCCTTTAAAGACCTCGTCATTTGTCAAGCATTCTATTATTTACTGATCATCGTCGAACACTCGCAAGTTGGTGATCATATCTGGTATGGTGGGCCTAAAAAGTAGTTCGATAGAACATAGATTATTAGTGGGTACGATTCTAGCGGCTGATGTGGCCAACAGATCAGCAGCTGCGTTTTTTATTCTTGGAATTGAAATAATGTTGAATGCATTAAAACATTTCAGCAAATCCCATACCTCGTTCTGGTAAGCCCTTAAGTGAGGAGAAACACAATGTATCTGATTCCGGATTTGTTTCACAATAATTTCAGAATCTCCAAAAACTTTTAAATTACTTACCTTTAACTCAATCTCTTTCTTCAGTCCCTGCACCAACGCTTCGTACTCAGCTGTATTATTAGTACACTCAAACTCTAATCTACAGGAAAGAAAATGCCTATTCTTCTGTGGGTCAATCAGGACATAGCCGGCCCCTGACCCTTCTAATGTCTTAGAGCCATCGAAAAATAAAGTCCAAAAATCATTAACTACTGAAAACGAATCTACTCCTACTGCTAAGTCTACTATTTTACAGTCAATCTCATCATCCTGTGAGAATCGAAGGAGATCAAGCTGGGTATCAGATGTGTTGCTGGCTTCTTCTGCTTGGTAATTACCTGGTTCCAACTCAATAAAATAGTTTCCCAAGACAGAATCCACAGGTTCATTCTTCTCTTCAAGTCGGGTAACATTGTACCTCATGTGAGGCTCCCTCAAAACCTTAATCTGGTTCGGAATTCCTTTTTATGGAAACCATAGATGTGACCAATCAGAAGCGAAATATCCATTAAGTTTGGCCGACCAATCTCTGCTCAGGATAAGGCTGTACGCATCTGGTATATCAGCCACCACAATATTAATGACCTGGCATACTTTATCATTTGAATCCAGACGGATTAGGACATCTTCCATCTCACCAATTACCTTCACATCTGTCCTGTCCAACTGAACTACTCTCCACGGGGATGGCTTAGGACGCCCATTGATTCTTTTACAGACAGATATCAGCATGACATTTATAGTTGCCCCTGAATCTACCAAGCAATTATGTACATTGTAGTTAAAGATTTCAAAAGTAAGGAGGAAAGGTGGATGCTTGTGCTTGGACTTAGCTCCACTGCTGTTCTCTCCAATCTCTTCTTCTTCTTCTGGTTGATTGTTAGTGGGCATCTTCTCATCTGATGTTTCAAGGGCTCTCAACAGCCTTTATTTTTTCTGCGGCACTTTGCACATCTCGAATAGTGGAACATTCGCCTTTATCTTATTTAAATCCTCCACAATGTCATAATCCATCTGTTGTTCCGTGGGATGAGGGCTATCAGCATTCTCCTTACCTTCATTTGGCTTGGCCGTTGTATCATTCTGTCTAGGACTTTGGCTGGTAATAGTGAATTTTGGAATTTTATCATCCAAGGAGTTATTTTGAAATTTCTTCTTAATATTTCTCTGTAGCCTCTTAATCTTTGGGAGTATAAGACTGTCTTCTTTAACCGCCCCTTAGCTCCTTGTGGCTACGTTGGTTTCCACAATGTCCTTGTACCCCTGAGTCTTTTCTTCTTCAGCGTCAAATAACGAGACAGAATTCCATAAAGCCATGGTTTCTTCTTCCTGCTCTTTAGTGGAAGTAGAAGTAGAAGTATCTTTTCTTTCTTCTTCTCCCTCTTCTGTTAATCTAGAATCTAACAGTTGATTCATGACCAACGTCATCGAATTAATCCATTGAGGACAATTCTTTTCAGAGTGTGGTTGTTGGTGGAAAGTGCAAAAATTGTCCAAGCCTACCTCTGTTAAATTCATAGATGCAGCATTCTGAGGAGGAGGTTGATACTGATGGTTATCCTCTCTTTTCTTATAATATGGCTTATAAAATTTTTGTGCTTCCTTTTCTTTCTCCATATCTATGATTTTGTTGGAAAGTTTTTGCATCATTTTGGCCATATTTTCCAAATCTGGCGACTTTTCTTCCTTAGGCTTAGTAAACAATAAGGCTTTTCTTCCCGCACCCTTTTCTCCTGACTGCTCTGGATGGTCTTCAATACTCTCTCTTTCAGCTTCCACTACTTCAGCCTCTTCATAGGTTTCTGTCAACGTAGGCTTGGCCCTGCCTTTGACAAACATGGCCAGATTAGGGCCTAAAGCTGAAGTTTAATATTCAATCAGAACTTTGTCTGAAGGTCTATCTGTTTCAGATAAATTCTTGAGATAGGCTGCAAACCTTTGTGTGAAACTGTGCACCTTTTCTTTTCTTTCTTTCTTCAACGCGCACAGCCCTTTCATGAGAGTCGCATGACTTTTCTAAGTTGCATACTTACTTCTGAAAATTATTTCGAAGGTATCCCAATCAGGGATAGAGTTAGCAGGCAACCCAAAGTACCATGATGCTGCAACTCCTTTAAGGGTATGAGGGAACAGTCTGCAGACTACATATTCATGCTCCCCATCCCTCAATCCTTCTATTGCCAAGTAAAAACTCTGCATATGATCATCTACTAGTATCTTCTCATTGGGGTCGAATTTAGGCAGCAATTTTTCAAAGGATTGAGGCAAATCATGTAACGGAGGGGTCAGGTTTAAAGGTGATCTGGCTCTCCATGCCGGTGGCAGATTTGGTGGGTTAGGTGGTTGGTTTGCGTTTACGCCAGCCATGCGCCTGGGTGGAGAGTGAGGAGGTGAACCAACTAGAGTGTGAGCAGGAGAACTGTGAGGGGTTTCTGGGCCTTCTTGATTCAAAGGTAGCATAACTTCCTGTAAGGATATTTCTACAAGCTCTTCCCAGTCTCCAACCAACACTGAGCCTTCCGCTTCTGTACGATCCTTCTTTTTATACTCTCTTCTGGGCAATTCAGGGATGATTGGCAATCCTCCAATCTTCTTTACATATGCCCTGGTGTGTCTTCTCAGATCATTAACAATTTCGTTGCCAATAGAATATAGATGTTCTCTTTCTTCTGGAATTGGATTATGAAACCCACTGCTTTTAGAACTTTTACCGATGGAATATTCTCAGGAAAACGGGTTTCCTCGGCCATCCATACACTGGTGGCCCTCCTTCTAGCGCCAAACACTGTTGGGGCCTCGAAATTCATAGGCAACAACAGTAAGGGATTCTCCCCAATCAACGTTCCCAACTAGCCCGTTGACTGTTTGGTATAGGGAATCCATCCAGTTTACGGTCCGGCTACCGTAGGTCAAAGTAACAAAACAAAGGCTTTACCGGTTGTGGCCCGGTCCACCGAGTTTTTGTATTTTTTTGACTTAATGTATGATACGCAAGTGCCTAATTAACCATGAAGGGTGATAAGATGCGAGGAGCAGTCACAATGTGATGTGCAAGTTCTTACCTCTCGTCTTAGACTCACTAGCATCCCAATCACAGACAACAAGAAAAGAAACTAACTACCTAAACTATCCCTAGGGAGCAGGATTATCACTTGTAAGTGAGTAATACATTGTGTACATGCATTATGAAGAGTTATAGTTAGCTGACACTTCTTTCAAGACACATGAACAATTACAGATATTTAAACAACCAGATAGCCGATTATTTCATGAACAACATTTATTACTCACAGTGGAAAACACCCCAGACGCTACTGAAGAACATTCCACAAGAACATAGATTCAGGAAGTTAAATACTCTCACAGTAAATGAAACACAGCTGAAAATGAAATAGTTCCTCTTCAACATTATTCATTTAGTCGCATTGATACATTCCACATTTCGCTCTCTCCATCAGGCAAAAGTTGCACTTTCTGACTGTAAAACGAAGTAGTTCCTCTTACAAGCAAAAGAGTTTACAAATTTCTTCAGGGAAAAAGCCCTTTCTAAGTCCTACTTTCGAATATTTAACTACAATTCCAAAACGCTTTAGTTTTCTCCAGATGCATGATCTTTCAGTGTCCCAAATGCTTCACATTCCTCTAGCTTGTCTGTATGCAATCATGAACCACTGGGTAACTGATCAATTTTTTGGGTCCGCGCATTTATAGCTCCGGATTTCGTCTTTTACTCCCCTGGCCCTCCTGGCGATTCCCTTGGTTTCAGTTATACTCCTGCCAAAACGGTCCGTCTTTCTCCGCACCACGGTAGATTGACCGATCTCCTCAAAACCACCTACAATCAAATCGACAAGCATGATTCAACAACAGCAAATATTACCAATTGAAACGACTATTCCATAAGGAAATGACAAGGCACACCAACTGTGGGCTTGACAAACCTAGCCTACGACGGTTAACAGGAAACTTGTTGGCGGGAAAAATTAAAGTCGGCAGTCGGAAGGAAATAACATCGGAGGCCAAAAGGCTTTCCCAGCCACAACGGTGGAAAAGGCACAATTTACAGACAAGGGAAACGTGGGCAAGAGAGGCTTTAATCGAAAGTTAGATGGATTTGTAGTTCGGAAGCCAAAAGACTTTGAGAGCGGCAACGACGGAAAAGAAAAGGCTAGAGCCATGCAATGCACGTCGGAAGTCGGACGGATTTACGTTTCGGAAGACAAATGGCTTTCCCATCCGCAACGACGGACGAGAAATGACTTCGGGTACACGGCTAAATCAAGTTAAAACGCATCGAAAGTCAGATATTTTCACACTTCGGATGGCAAAACAGTTTGGGAGCCGCAACGACGGACGGGAAAAGGCTATCAGCCGCCGATTTAACAAAAACAACTGAAGTGTTTTGGACAGCTCTTCAAATCAACATCGGACAAAGACTCTGTCATAATTCCGCAACGACGACCACAGCAAAGACAACTGGTTTGATCAACAAGCAAAAAAAAAGCTTAAAAGCTGCGACTCACCATGAACTCCAACGCAATCGAAATTCGATCCTTGCTCAAGAGTTAAGCTTTTGTAGTCATGTTGGCACCCCAACAACTCCCCTTGATTTTACAAAAATCAAGGGACCCACATTAGAATTTGTCGAATACTTGCTCTTGGTTTGCTTTAACTCTGTAGCTTTCTTCTTTGTGATACTTGTTCGTTTGACTTGGGTTTCCTAGGATTTAGTGATTTTGGTTGGTTGACTCTCTTGACTTCCTAATTGCTTAACAATGCTTGCTTCATCTTATTTGGTTTTATTTGATTCTATCCCATACCTCTAATTTCTTGAAGTATATTGATTTGCCCATTCGCCAAACTTACAAAGTTTCGGTCTTCAATACTATAAATGATTAAGAAGAGCATTTTTGCAGATAGATAAATTTCACTATGACTAAGAAAAGTAATTAGATGACCATATTTTATTCATGATTACTCTTAGTATTATGACCTTAAATTTTATGTATTTTAGTTTGTCATTAAAGTTATATATTCACTCTAAGGATAATATTAATTTGAACATTTAATATATATATATATATATATAAAATAAAATCTTTTGTAACTTCATTTTTTTTTATATATAATGGTGTGTACATGGAGGGTTAAGCCTTATATTAATAGACAAGTAGAAAGTGGATTACATCATTATTGAATTAAAGTGAAAAACAAGTAAAATATATATTGAAATGTTTTTTTTATACATTTTTTATTATTCCCAAACTTATACCCAAAGTTTAGAGAATATTTACATTATTCATCTATGCATTCTTTAATATATATATCTATACAAATGATCTATGGCTAATCTTCACTATGTTTACATTCAATATTTAATAAAGTGATTTTATGAAGTTAGGTAGGATTTAATCTTTTTTATTCATTTTAAATGAACGGCCCACTTGAAAATCACTTTTCTTATGCTCCAAAAGAGTCATAAAAGGAGGAATTTGGCTTTGGTAACGTGTTATAAATGTTGATCATATTGAAATTGCAAAAGGGAAGTATGCATATCGCTAAGACAATTCAACGAATGTCATGCACACGAGGAATTAGTTTGAATTTCGTTGAATGTCATGCACACGAGGAATTAGTTTGAATTTTTGAAGAAGTGTTTCATGCTGCTGAAAATATGGACGTGTAAGCTTCGAATGGTGCCACGAGTATAAAAAAGATCAACGCCAAAATGATTCAAGTCGTTTTACCTCACATGAATCCGAAAAAGTTGCCAGCATATAAGAAGAATGAATCATAGATCGCGGGTGCAGTTTACCACGCTGCTGTGTCATCAAATTTATACCAAATTCAACGCGGGAAAATTTGTTTCTATTCAGAATTCCATTCCGCCTTGGGAACCAAGGAATCGCTGGAAGCAAACCAAGACTGCCACGTTGATAGCATATTGGGATCCAGGTCTAGTTACCTTACTACTTCACTTGTCAGCCGCATCAGCCAGCACATTGATCGCCATGTAAAATGGGCTAATATCGTTACAGAGAAGAATCATTGTCTTCACATTTATTGTTTATGCCAGAACCCATGTCGAAGAAATAACTGATGCATAAAATAAACCGTTGTTGATCTTTAAGTTACCATACCCGAATCGCTGGCTAGTTATTTCCCATACTGACGTGTCACGAAGTTTGGTTCTTTTATTTACTAAAATTATCCAGGAATTTTTGCAATAAATTGGATTTACCTTCGCATCAAAATACAACTACATATGCATATCGAATTTATCTACCCGGATGGGTGAACATCGATAAGAAGAGGATTTTCTTCATTATTTTACCATTTGAAAATATCTTTCATTTGTTTTAAATTATCGTCTTTCTTTTTCCATTGATACTCATTTGATTTTTTTGTTGTTGTTGTTTTATGCAGGTTCAATGTTTAAAACTCAGGACGAAGGTTAAAACAATTTATTAATTGGAATTTGCGATGAGAATTCACCAAGGTGGATGATGATACAATCGCTTCATAGAAGCACAATCGCCAGAAGCTTGGATGTTGATTCCGTTAGTATAAATCTCACAAAATAAGGAGCTGGGACAGACAATTTCACTGTACATGAAGCATGAAATTAGCTAACAAACTGCGTCAAATTTGGAAGAAATTTTAATGAATAAGAAGAATGTATTGCCTATAAAAGCAGTAGCAATTCAACTTCGAGAGGAGGGGGGGAAATGGTGCTGAATAGGGGCTGGAGAACTTTTCTTCTTTAAGTTCTGTAATTCTTCCATATTCTAGGGTTTTTGAAAACCATAGAACTGGAAACGTTTTTTTTTCCCGGAGGATGGGGTGGTAAAGAGACTTATATGAAATATATTTTGTTGCTAGTAGTGCATCATACTTGAAGCTGAAGCTTTTATATGAACAATACTGGACATCTGCAAATGATACTATGACTGGTATTTCATTTTTGGATTTTATATACTTATATTTCAGTCTGTTCTCTTTCGTTTATATATAAACTCTATGTGCTGTGACACATTGATGTTTCAAAATTTGTTACACTTTGTCATCTCAAGTTAGTTTTTTTTATTATAAATGTTTCATTATGATTAAGTTTATTAGTGTGTTCACTATAAGCATTAGTGGTAATGAGATGCGTTTCTGTTTATTTAAATTTTCATTTGTATGTTAACAGTGAATTTTAAGTAAACATTATTCCAAATTCAAATGACTTTCTTGATAATTAATTATTGATCAGTTTTTAGAAATTGAAAGTTGACTGTATGTTTATAAGTTAAGTTTCATTTCTACTTAACAGAGTAACTTTTGTTATGATTTAAGTATGTTTGTTTAGATCACACTTTAGTGTTCTGTTATTGATTAATAATTAATATAGTTTAAAATTGCTCTCAGCTGAGATAGGCTGAGATAGGATTAAATAGGATAGTTAGATTAATTAGTTTAAAATTTTATTTTATTTTGATTTAGCACTGTTAAATCATTCTGCATATTACAAGTAAGTTTTCATATTTAGAAAACTTCCCAAAAATAGAAGTCTTTCCTTACGAAAGCAAACTTAGGACATTTTTAGGTATTTAGGTAGGATAGATATTAGAGTAGATTAGATTTTGCTGGTTTTAAGTTCTCCTTAAGAGACAAACTAGCTGGTAGCAGGACCATAACCTGCGAGGTTTTGTTAAACCAAACATACCGGACGCTGCTCTAAGCTGATTGTGTGGACAAAACCTCCTTATTGGCTCTGATTCATAAAATCAGGCCAACAAATGGCGCTAGAAGGAGGGCCGATCGGCAAGTAAGCCCTTTTGAGCTATTTCTTTTAAATTTCGATTTATTTTAAAAATGGCTCATATTACTGTTTTAGAACATGCTTTCAGCATGCCTGAGCTTACTAGAGGTATTTCTGAAAGTGCAGTAAAACTCTTTCAAAGGTTAAGTTTTGATGGAGAAGGTAAAATGACTGCTTTGAAACATCTCACTGAATTTATAGATATTTGTGACCATTTTCGTATAGTGTGTGAGAGTAAGATTTGCAGGCTTTTTACTGTCACTTTCAAAAGAAGAATTCGAGGCTGGTTCGAATTGTTACCAGCTAAGTCCATTCATTCATGGAAACATTTTATGGAGTTATTCATTGATGCGCATGGGGATTATAATTATCAAGCATTGAGGTATGAGATTGGAAATCTTCGCAAACAAGAAGGTGAATCTACTAGTACATTCTTTTCACGATTTATGTCAATGCATTTTCGATTTCATGAGAAAGATCAATTTTCTGCAGAAGAAATAAAAAATTATTTTT
>LPNX010010156.1:58515-94074 GCA_001517045.1 Pseudotsuga menziesii | reverse complement strand
GAGGATTGAAAAAAATCGGACAGCATTTCGGCTTGCCCGAGACACATTTCAAAATTAAACCGGTAGCATAAACCCTACCGGTTGAGATAAAAAATCGGGCAACTTTTCAGCTTACTCGAGACACATTTCAAAATTAAACCGGTAGCATAAACCCTACCTACTACCGGTTTAGGGTTTAGGGTTTCAAAATTTCAAAATTAAACCGGTAGCATAAACTCTACCGGTTGGCATAATTTATATATATTTATAACAAATTAACAAAAAAAGGGAATTTAACTACAAATTTTCAAAAATCCAGCAGCATTTTGCTTGTCGGTACACATTTTAAACATTAAAATTATAAAAACATACATTTATTTTAAATCCCATTTAAATTGAAAAACAATTATTTAAATTGTTACCTCTTGGCTCCGACATTGTGATGAGGTTGGGTTGCTTCGGGGAGCTTGGGTTGCTAATTCTTCCGTTGCCGTTCCGTCGCTGTCTCTCAGTCGAGCATCCGCAGGTAAAAAGTTGAAAAAAGATGGCCGCGCCTCCCCGGCCTCCTTTTATAATTTTTTGGACAGAGGGGTCGAGGTATGTACCTCGACCGAGGTCCATACCTCATTCGAGGTATTTATAAACCCTCGGTCGAGGTATTTATAAACCCTCGGTCGAGGTATGAAACCTCGACCGAGGGTTAATAAATACCTCGACCGAGGGCTGAAAAAATCCTTGGTCGAGGGCTCGATAAAACCTCGATCGAGGTCTGTAAACCTCGGTCGAGGGCTTGATAAAACCTCGGTTGAGGTATTTTTTTTGTTTTTGCCGAAATCCGCTTGCCAAAAAGTGTTACCCAGGTCCATGGATTCACCCTTGTTCCAATCTGGGAATACTAAGATAGGTGTTGTAACTATCTTTTCTTTAAGAGTGTCTAAACTTTGCTGGAATTCCTCATTCCATAGGAATTTCACGTCTTTCTTTAATAACTTTTCCATAGGTGCTGTGATCTTTGCATAGCCTTTGATGAATTTTCGATAGTAGCCGGTATGACCAAGCACTGTTCTCAATTGCTTGACTGAGTTGGGTGCTGGAATATTTACAATGATGGCAATCTTTGTAGGATCTACCATCAAGACTTGTCTGCGAACAATATGACCCAACAAAATACCAAATGGCGCACAGAATATACATTTCTTCAAGTTAAGAGAAATATGATATTGCCTACATTTCTCTAACATGAGCCTTAAATCTCCTATATGCTTTTCGATTAATCCAAATACAGTCCAGTCATCAAAATAGACTTATAAGAATTTATGGATGTATTCCTTGAATACAGCAACTACTACTCTAGAAAAGATAGCTGGTGCATTCTTAAGACCAAAGGGCATTACCATATACTGGAATGAGCCCCATTCTGTCACAAAGGTGGTCTTATATTGATCCTCTGGATGGATTCTTATCTGGTGATAGCCTAAAAAGCCATCAGTGAATGAGTAGATCTCATGTCTGCCCACATTGTCTAAAACTTCATCAGTGAAAGGTGTCGGAAATGGGTCATGAAGTGATGTGTCATTGAGTTTGCACAAATCGACACAAATCCTGATTTATCCTTTAGTTTTATTTTCTTGCACAACCATGGGACTAACCCATTCACTCTCTTCTATTGGTTCAATAATGCCTGCTGCTAGCATCTTATCAATCTCATCTTTAACTTTTTCTTTATAACAAGGATTTAATTTGTATGGACGCTGCTTAACCGGCCTAGCATCCTCTTTCAAACGTATCTGCATGACTCCCAAATATCCTACTATTCCCTTCATCTCTGTGAGCTTAGTGGGAAATAGGTCATGATGGTCGTGTAACAGATCTGCGATGTGTCCTACTGTTTCATCATCCCAATAGTCTCCAATAGAGGCAAACTTAGGTTCTATTTCTGTGCCAATATTGATCTTCTTAATCTTAATAGGCTCTGTGATAGCTGGAATCTCTAGCTTTGGTCCATCAACTTCACGAGTCCCTTCAGAATTGGGAATGTTGATACTACTAGGATTCTCATCCTCATCACCTGGCTCTTCTGCGATGTTGTAATACTCTAGCGCATGTTCTAACTGGATGGCCCAATCAGGCTGAGTATACACTGGTAGGGTACAATCTTCAAATATCTTAGTCTTTATAATACTTAGAGCCTGATCAATGCTTGGATACTCAGATTCAAAAGTGAAAGTGAGTAGAAAGTTGTCTTTCATAACTGGCCATGTAATCGTTCCTCTGAGCAACTCTGTCTCAGTGTACCAGTTCCTTGGAATGGTGTCTAAAGTGTGAATGAATAGGTGAACCCATTCATCCTCTGGAATTTCCAACCAACTTTGTTCACAAATCTTAATATGTGACCTGGGGTCACTTTCTCCTGTATATTTATGCTATAAAGGCTCCTTGTTATTAGAGAATCTGATCGCCATAAGTCTCTTAAAATCATCCCATGATGCGATATGTTCTTTATGTGCATGCCACCATCTTGCAGGTGTGGCTTTGACTGCAAGGTCAATAGCTGCCATCCTCTGATCATGAGGAATTTCCTGCTCAAACTATTGTAAAAAGTTGTTGACATCCGCTAAGCCATGAAATGTCAGAATATCCTTAACCTCTGCGCCAATCCATTGCAGTGACTTAGTCATAAATGCACATCTGTGAGCTGAGACTTCGTAAAGTCTATTCTGCCAATTTTCTAAGCCAACATCTGAATCTGATGCACATGAGCTGTTGCATCACCAACTAATATTTCCTTCTGCGGTGGGGTTGATATAATCACTCTGGTTAGCAGTCATCTGATAGAGGCTTTCCATATTATGCACCTCTTCCTCTGCTCTGATAGGTTCAATATAACGAGGACCCTAGAAGGGATCCAATGGTGCGATGACTCGAATATGATTATCCTCAAAAGTCATTTGTATTTTCTTTAAATTGATAACAGCCATGTTATCAATTGCCCAATCAATACCTAGTAAAGCTGGATACTGTCTACTATCGCCAATGATTTCTATGACTTCAAAGTCTGCAAAGCTACGAAATCCATCAATATCAACTGGTACATGCAGTAATCGACCCAGTGGCGATACCCTCTGCTGATTGGCTAGTCACAGATGGATAGGTGATCTGGCTAACTTAGAGCTGCCCATCTGTTCCCATGTCTGCTTAGTAAGAACATTTACCTCTGATCCCAAATCTAGGATTACCTCATCCATTTCAAATTCTCCAATTTGCACTGTGAGTCTCATTTCTCTTCCTGTTCTTGTATGGCCCATAATATTATGAACAACACGCTGCGTACTTCTCACGGAAGAAGGTTGCTGGTACTGGTCTATGATGCACTGAAGCTCTCGGATAGCTTTCTCATTTCTGACGAGTTTCAAACAGCTCCACAGGAAGGATTGGACACTTCCTGTCAACTCATCTTCTTCGCACCTTCCCGATGTGGTAGCCTGCGATGTTTGCACAAGACTAATGCCACAATGTTGCTGCTATGGTACGCCCATACAAGTTAATACCTACGATTCTGATGGTGTAGGTTCAGTAAATAAAGTTTTAGCTTGGTGAAACATTTCTTTGTTCTTCTACAGGTCAAGTGGTGTTGATTTATCAGTGGCTTTACGTACCCACTCTAGACCTGTATTCTTTTTGGCATCCTGCGATGTCTTATTTGTAGAAGCACCGCTGCGAGTCACAATATTGACTCTTGGTTCTGGTTCTTTCTTCTCAGCAGCAATAAGCTGAATATTCTGGTTTACTGCTGGCTTCGGGTCCCTAATCTTGGCTATCAAGATAGGACATTCTTCTATAGTATGATCATAGGAATTGCAATATTTACATGTCGTAGTAGGGTTCTGACAATCCCTAGCATAATTTCCTATGGCTCCACAGTTGTAACAAATAATCGGTCCATGGCCACGGCCAAAGTCTCCACCACGGCCAAAGCCTCCACCACGGCCTCATCCTCTGAATCCTCCACCACGACCATCATGAGCTGGTTCATGCTATAGTCCTGCTGCTGGACCTGATGTCTCTGACTGGACTCTGTAGAGGTCATTTTTTCTCTCTATCATGAGATCATAAGCTCTGCAATTATTTTCATCATGTCCTACTGACTTACAGAAGTTACAGTATAAGTTCTTAGGAGTTTGTACATACTTCTGAAGTAAAGGGCATTCCTGTGGTCGATGTCCTCTTGTTTTACAGATTTCACACCATGGCCCTTGATTCTGTACCAAGGGGTTAGGAGCCCCACTTGCTAGATACTCAACAAATACTGGACAGTTATATTTAGTATGGCCATGTCCTTTACACTTTGTACACCATAATTCTTGTGCAACCTCTTTTCCTTTCTTAATCTCGTGTAACTGTAAAGTGAGATTGGCTAACTAATTCTGTAAGTTTGTCATACCTGTACTAGTCTCAGCTAGAGGTGAATCCTCTAGTTTCATTGCCATCTCCAATGCTTCATCCTGCATATGGAGTTTTTGTTGCATTAGTGGAAGTCTGATGTGAGGGAGCAGTGCTGCGATGAACCATTCCTTATGTTGCTCCAGCACAAACTCAAAGCTAACTTGGTCTATAAGAGCTTTAAATTTCTGATCAAAATCCCATACTGACTCTATGGGTAACTGTTTGATGTCTTTAAGTTCTGTAATACATTGTGACTCAGACTTAGGTTTCTTAAATTCCTTAATCATGGCGGTCCTGACCTGTACGAGCGTTCTAGGTTGTGCTGTCGTATACTTCATATACCATGTTAAAGCTCTTTCTCTAAGTGTAGTGGCCAACTGGACAAGTTTAGTATTGTCATCTTGGATCTATTTAATGGTTCATATGGCTTCACATAGGAACCAATGTTGTTCTGGGTCTTCTGCCCCTGTACCCTTAAAGGTAGGTAATTTCATATCATCCCCCATTCTGTTTCTACGTGGTGGATTCTAATTTGATGTGTTACTACCACCTGGCGGTGTAAATGTAGATGGTGTAGAGGTAGTATGTACTATGTGTGAACTACTAGAAGGAGTTCCTGTGGGATTAGTCTGAGTCTCGGTTGCTTTCTGTGGGGTATAAGGGTGGTAAGGGATACCCCCTATTGTTCTTTCTCTATTATTTTGACTATGTTTTCTAGTATTGTCTGAACTATCTTCAAAGAAGGAAGATCTAAAATCTACTTTATATTTCTTACTGCTACGTGTACATCCAATTTCTTCAAAATCACTCTCAAACTCTTGTGACATTACACTTACTTAATTTTATCATCTGAGAATATATCCAATACTCCTTTTTCATGTAATAACATATTAAGGAACAAATTTAAAGAGTTCAAGTACTTACCGCGATATCCTTTGAAGAAGTACCTCTCCGCTTCACTGAAACTCTTTCTTTGATCAACTCCAAAATCTATAATGAAACCTTCCAACAAACTCGCAAGCCAGAAGTCTACTACCCGCGAAATGGGATTATCAATTCTCTTCATGGTGTGAATCAGCTCCGGTGTCCAGACAATGTTCCTTTTCTTTTTGAATATGTTCTTATCAGTCAACTTTGATAACCAATCGTACAACTCATTTTCATAGGTTACAAAAACTATCGCATGCAGGTCTGTGAAGATATGTTTTTGTAACCATTCCTCTGTACTCAGTCTAGGACTCTTGTTTTCTTTTTCAGCAAATTCTCTCTCCTTAGACTCAACCCACTGGTTAAGTTCTTCCTTATTAGGATGCCAACAGAACATTAGCTCTTCAATTTGTTCAAAATCAGCAACGAAACCATTTGTTGGTTTGCTCTGGGCAGACCCAGGTTTACTGTAATGTACCAAAAAAAACCCTAGCTCACTAGCCCTTTCGGCGACAGACCATTGAACGGCCTAAAGTCTCACCCGAAGTGATCCTAGATGGGGTGGCTGAAGACTCACATGTCCTCTACCAGGTTCTAGAGCATCCTACGTTCTCCTTACTCTACTTAACTAGTTGAGTCTCTCTATAAACACTGTATCTCTCTCCTGAGTAGACTCTGCTATGAGACTGACTCTTATCGCATTGCGGCTTCTAAGACAATGTGCAACCCTTCTCTTCTACTTGACTCTTTACCTGTGATATCCCACACCGCAGCTCCTCCGACAGTGCGATATCTCCTTCCTATGCTGTGATATCTTCTATAGTAAGACTCAATAGGACTCTCCAACTTTCAAGGTCCAACGGCTTTCCTTCTCTCTTATACTAGCTCAGCTAGCATTCACAAGGTGTTAAACGACTTCACTTAACCTCTACAGTATAACATGCTTGACATCTATTGCGCTCAACTTGCTGAACTGAATATATAGGAATCACTTAACACTGCAACTGTTACGGTATGAATCAAACACTGATAAAATTATATGCAGAATACTTAACACATCCAACTCGCATTTAACCTTCTACGTTACTGTAAATTGAAGGATAGCATACATACATTCATTAAATGTTAGCTAAGCTCATGTAACAGGTAACAGATAGCAAATAAGTAAACACAATCACATGAAACAGTCGCACAACACACGGATTTTACGTGGTTCACTTCCAGGGAGGAAGCTACGTCCACAGGAATCGTGTTTATATTATATATGGAGAGAGTACACACAGTTCCACTGCAACCTATTATGCAGCTCGAGATCTTCTGGGAAACTGCGTGTTCTCAGCTGGAGCCCTTCTCTCTTAGATCTCTTCTCTTTCTATTCTGCTTTCTTCTTACAATATATTCTTTCTCTCTCTCTCTCTCAATCCCTGCGGATTGTTACATTCATACTCAAGGACTCAGCTACTGGTTACAGTAAGATAACTACAGACTGAATACAGAACCAGAGCTCGACTCTTTCTCAATATCTTACAATACAGATGACTGACCAACTAGCTAATTGTCTATCTACTATCCCAATGACCAACCTTTCATAATACAAAATACATTCTTAAATAGGTGGCCCGAAGGTCTCACCCTGATACAAAACTGTGGGCCTATCCCAACAGTAACCCAAAAACCCTAACTATGACAGTCCACCTATCTGTACTTTGAACTTCTGCTTACTGGTCATACTGCAGCTCTCTACAGTCTTCCACGCTTCCTGGCGCTGATCGTGGGTATGGGCGTCGCTTCCTCGGTCGCTCCCCTTCTATCCTTTGTCTTCAATACCTCAGCATGTTGCTCCTTTTTCTTTATGAGGGTAGCGGATCCCTCCTGTCTTTGCCACTACCTTAAGTGCAGTGGTTGAGCTCTCTCTTCTCGACCGCTTCAGGTACTGTTTCTTTTGACTTTCTTGTCCCGATATTGCAGCTTTTCCTTTAGCTGCAGGGCCCTGCTCCAACAATAATGGACTATAGTTTCTTTGCTCTCAATTCTCTCATATTCCTTCAATGTACCATAGATTTCCTTATATATCTTTTCAGAGGGGTAATGAAAGGTCGAATCCGAGCGATCTCAAGGCATAGGGAAGGCCAGGAGTCAAGTGAGTCGGATCCATGTCAAGGTAAACTCCAAAAGGATTTGGATTTTGTACACATCCCGATGTACACAATTTTAGTGGTCAAACCCACGTATATACGCGCTTATAGGTTTAAATGTTACGTCTATCATTTTTCACATGTTTTTAGGGATGGTCAAGGAAACATCAAAGGACAAAAAAATGGTCCATGGGGTCTAAGGAGTCTGTAACGGGACAGGGGAAGGCCATACAAAGTGTGATTCACCTGGAGTGGTAAAATTAGCTATAACAATCCTGCTCCTCTTTTATTGGGAACTACCCTTCCCTTTAAATAATATTACAAAATTGTACAAAGAAAGACACTTCCCAAGATGTGGGATTACAAAATATTTCAGTTTCATGATTTTCCGAGGGAAAACGCCACTTGGAAAAAGCATCCATTAAATCTTGGATGTTCTTAAATTGAGTATTCTCTAGGTGCAATTTGGTTTTACATATTAAAGAATAAATCTCCTTTTTTTATATTTGTCCCTTATTTGAGGAACAAATAAATTCGCATTAATGAATCAAGAGGTCTCTCAATCAACTGTTTGATTTCATCCATGGTATGTTGAGTGATCTCCAATATCTGCTCCTTGATTTTTGGAAAGATAATTCTTGATTTTTTCCAACATCAATTTCGGAGGTGTTAGGTTATGAATTTTTCTTCCTTTGTTTCATTCTTTTTATTTATGTTTTTGAACCTGGCTATTACTTTTTTGTTTCTAGAAATTTTGTTGATAGAGATAATTTTGATTTTAAACTTTGAATTTTTATGATTTTTTATTTTTAAGCTTGTTTTTACAAACTTTGCTTTAATTTCATAGTTGAGGGGTTTTATAAAGCATATATGGATTAATGAGGTTTATAAATAGCATTAAGGTTAAATTAGACCCATAAACCATGTTTTAACTCTTATTATTGCCTTAATCATGTGAAATCATTTGATTGGACTTTCTTGTAGCACAAGACCAAAATAGGTACACTAGAGCGCTACAAGAAAATCGCGAATGCTAAAATCATCATTTTTCGGTCCAATTTCTTCGGGATTCTTATCTCTGATGTGTCAATCATATTATTTGATGCAGTTGATACGTTTCCTCCATGGTTTAATCATTGAAACAGGTGGGTGATTATCATAAGGGCAAGGTCGTGGCAATTTCATGCAGAGCAGGTAAAATGATGACAGTGAGTTGAATGAGACAAAGATTTTTGGGAATATGTTTCTTATCTGAAGGACATGAAGAATACTGAATATCATGATGAGAAGACAGTGCTAAGAATTCCATATTTTTCAACTGAACGAGAAATTAGGGCTTTTCAGCAGTGGCTGCTTGGAGTGGTCTAGATGGTTAGAGACAGGTGGAGCATGCAATTCGACACTTAACCATTGAAATAACTACATTCCAGTGCTCGTATTGGTCTTCTAAATAGGTATCCCATGTGCCATTTCTAGGGTTTTCTAAATTTGGGGATTTTTTGAAGAAATCATTAATGACAAAATCCGAAGGCAGAATATGAGTTTTCACCTAATACATTTTAAATGATGAATTATTAGAAAATACTTTAAAAGTATTCATCATTTAAACATTAAATTCATAAGTAGAGCTTGTTTGAGTTTCCTGAACTGTATGTTAGGTCATTCTGTTGTGATTTGAATATATTTAGATTGTGGCATATCGACAGGAGCTGTTAAACCTTAGTAAAAATGAAGAAAAGTGGAAAAACAAATAGGGCAGAGCCTCAGACCTAGGGTGGATGAAGAATTTTCCACAATGTGCACAGTTATTTTCAGATGCAGGATGGTTAACATTCTTTAAGAAGATTGAAGGATATCATGTAGAGGTGTCCTATAGATTTGCTCAATGCCTGGATAGAGACATAGTCTCTTTTGACACCTTAAAGTTCAAGTTGACTAAGGAATTGATAGCTGAGGCAACAGGGATCTTGGACAAAGGAGAGTTATGGTTTAAAAAGGTTCCATTCACCTTCAATGCTCAGCAATACTTTCTTCCTGGTGTGATTCTAGATTGGGGAAAATGTGTCCCAATCCAAAACTTCAAAATTGAATGGATTGATCCCATTAAAGTCTTATAGAGTTATGTTACTTGTGAGGGTAGATATGCTTTTGTTTTCAAATACCACTTTAGGTTTCTTCAGCATCTTAATGATGAGTCCAAAATGAGCTTACCTTTCTTTTTTCTGAAAAGTCTACAAAATATGTCATGCAGAGTTAAAGAGCACCAAGATCATACAATGCAGTCTATTTTTCATCATGGACTCATCAAGCTTATGATAAGCACTGTCTTGCAGAGTAGGGGAAAGACTTGGGATTATTTCATCTTCTGGTTAGGCTTTGAAACTAATCAAGAAGAATAGTCACAAAGAAGATAGGTAGACAAAGGTCAAGCTTTGACTAAGAAGCTTAGGAAAAAGGTAGCAGTCAAGGATGAAGAAAAGGTTGAACCAGAAGAAGTTTCAAACCAAGAAAATAAAAATTCTGAGTTTAAACAACAAATTAATGAGAATGAGAGCAAGACTTTACAGTGAGAAATCAAAGAAGCTGAGCCTGATGTGGATGTAATACCTACAAAAGTAGTTCAAGAGGTTGATAAAGACATTGAGGAACAAAAGAAGAGTCCTATTACAGTTTTATCATATGAAGATTAAAAATGTATATTTGATGATGATAAAATTCCTGTCACTGATAAAACTAGGGTTTTTGCTGGTCAAGAGCTTCATATTCATTATGATAGGGAAGTAGCTTCAAAAAGGGAGAAGATGAAGGTGGTTGACTTTGCTCCAATTATTAATCAAGGAAAGACTCTCAAAATATCGGGAGAGATTGGTCCAGTTTTCAGACCTAAAACAAGACCTAAAAAAAAACTAAAGCTAAACATGAAAAATTTGTTGAATCCTAAACTTGCTAAAGAAAAAGTTACACTGATAGAGGATTCATATTCTAAAGATAAATTGGATGAAAGGCCAAAAGAATCAAAAAGAAAATCTTCCATGACTAATACCAAGATCTCTGATATATTTTTAGATATTCGAAGCAAATTTTACAGGAACAACAACTAAATGAGACAAAGATTTATTGTTCAGAGAAGAAGGAGACAGTTGAAGAGGAAGCTCCATGCAATGCTGAAAATGAAGAATTTCCAAAGTTTCCTGTAACTTCTTTAGAACTCATGGAAGAGGATGAGGAGATTTATAAAAAATTAAAGATCCCATGGATACCAGAGGGGTTGCAAACATCAACAAGAGACAGATGTATTGATTTAGAACAAGAGAATTTACAAAGAAGTATCAAACAATATAAGTATTAGGTTGAGTACATGCAAGAGACTAATGATGGCTTAGTCATCACAAACATAAAGCTCAGAGAGGATTTGGAGGAAGTAAACAATCAGTATCAGGAGTTAATTACAGTTTCAAGAGAAGCACTAAAAAGAAAAAGACAAACATAAAGACAGTTTACAGAATTGAAGCAAACCACCCAGGACCTGCAATAGCATAATGAAGAGCTAACAAGGAAGATTGTAGATATGGAGATAGATCAATTGAAGGCAAGAAGAAAAGCTCAAGCCTTGGAAGGGATTTCCTTACTAGCTGAAGCAGCTAAGGATCTGTAAAGTTAGTTAAGATAATCAATTATTAGTTAGGTTTGAAAGTTACTTTATTTTTGTAAGTATTATTTAGATGAAACTATTCGATGGGTAGACTAAAACAATAGTTAGGGTTTAGTTACTTAACCAATTTTGGATAATAGTATAAATATAAGTCTCAAAGAAGACAAAGGGTTTGATTTTTTTTGCTGATAAGGGGAGGTCATCAGACTTGTTTATGAGCTAAGTAAAAACTCTTCTGTGTATTTTGAAAACTAAATTATGAAATATATGCTCTATATGCCCTTCAGTTTATTCTCTGGTTTCATTTATAACTTGTTTTAGTTACTCAGCTGGTAAATTCATTACTTGTTTAATGTTTTTATGCTTGGAATACTTGCCATCTGTGGGTGAAATTCATTATTGTGTTTTATGTTGGATTATGGTTTATATGTTATGCATCTCATCTATTCAATGCTCATGATTTAGTGTTTACTTTGGTTTTATGAATGTATGCCCTCTTGTTTTCAAACTGCTCAACCAAAAAACCTTGAAAACCCTAAAAACCCTATTTTATTTTATTGACATTATTGAGATTGTGTTGGCTTGTTCTCTTGTAGTCTGGGAACAATTTCTGGCACTAACTTTGGCACTGTTGTCGGGGAACGAAGTTGAAAACATATTTTTCCCTGGGATACTTATCATTTCACTGGTTTTAAGAGGTGAACTTAAACCAGCAAATCTTAAAGACTACTTTTCACCAGTTTGTCACAGAGGCTATTAAGGGAGTTGGAACAAGAAATAGACCTAGTTCACCTTTGTAGTTGGGTGTTTCAGACCTAAAACAGATATTGAAAATAGATAGATGAATTAGAAGGTCTCAATCATCACCAGCCCTATGTAACCCTGATTAGTTAGATATTTCAGAAGAAGAAAATTCACCTTGGTTGAAGCCTATAATTCCTGTCAGTAATTTTCAAGTTTTCACTGATTCTCAATCCTTCAAGAAAGAAAAGTCAGTATCTCCTGGTAAAATTCCTCCATTTCATCTAAAAGTTGGTAAAACCCCATTTCAGCCAAGTTACAGTCAAATCTTTCCATCACCAAAGTCAGTCAACCTAAAAATGGCACCCACAATCAGCCAATAGATATGATGGACCGAATGGTTGCAGCTAGGTATGCACCTTTAGTTTTGCCTCATCCTTTGAATGCACTTCCTGGAGGTGATTATCAGAAATAGTTTAATGGACAGGGTGAAACTACAGCTGAGGAGCACTGGGAAGCCTTTCTTAGTTATGCTGATAATCATAATATTGAAGCTAAGGATGTATGGATGAGGATGTTTGTTCAAAGACTTTATGGAGATGTCAGAAAATGGTTTAGGGAGTTACATGCACATTCTATCACTATCATAGAGGAGCTTCAGGACCTATTCATGAGACAATGGGGTGACACTATGGATCATACTTATTATATAACTAAATTTGGAGCCCTTAGGAGAAAGAAGGATGAAACCATAGCTGATTTTTCGAAAAGATTCAATAAAATGTATAGAAAAATTCCTGTAGAGATAAAATCTTCAGAAACATCTACAAAACTCACATATGCAAATTCTTTTGATCATGAATTTTCCTTACTTCTAAGAGAAAGAAGACCTGTTTCTTTACTGAATATGTAGGATGCAGCATTAGAGGTGGATTCTAATATATTGGCTTCTAGTAGATTGAAGAAGGAAACAACTTAGTAGATATATGACAGGAAAGTTAAGAAGGAAGCATCTTGAGGGGTTTCAACATCCCAATCTGCAGAAGGTAAAATTGATGAGATGTCCAAGCTAGTTAAGATCCTGATTGCAAAGTTAAACAAGTTAGAACTAGAAAGGAATTCAAACAAACCTGTCCAAGGAGGTGAAAGAAGCCCTAACAATCAAAACCAATTCAGAAGACAGTTTGCTCCTCGTTTCATACCTAGAGAACGAAGAAACAATGATATACAGCGAGAAAGGAGAGATACTGAGGATCAAAGAGTACCACCCCCTCTTTAGAACAATGTTGTTGATGAAGAAGAAATTGAAGAGGAAGTGTTATTTGAAGACACAGACCAAGATATGAATTATTTTGGAGAACATTTAACTGAGGGTTTTGTCACTGAAGAAGAATTTTTAAGTTCAGAATACTATGATGCTGATATGTTTGAAACAAAAGATGACTTAAATCTGAAAATGACTATTATAACTGCTGATGCCTATCAGATTGAACCAAATAAAACTTTGAATTTGAGGTCAGGCCCAAAATAAGTAGTTCAAAACCCAAAGAAGAAGGTAGTTGTACCTACTAAACAGCAATCTGATCCTGTGTCAAAGAAAGAAAAAAATTCAGGATAAGCAAAAGAAGAACATGGAAGTTGAAGAGGTAAATAAAGTTATGCAGAATTTTAACCTGGAAAATTATTTAGGAAAAATCAAGATTCCTATGCCTTTTACTGAGTTAACGAAGAATCCATCTTACAAAGATTCAGTTCTTAAAATGATTGGTTCAGCAAACAGTCATCCTCTTTCTGATACAGTGAATCTACAAGAAGAAAATCCTAGAATCTTTATTGGATCAGCTTTGGTTGAAAAGACTAAGAATGAAGCAGGTGCATCACCCCCATTCTACATCACACTGATTATTCATGAGAAAATGATACATAACTATCTTTTGGATTTAGGAGCATCACATAACCTAATGCCAAAGGCTGTCATGGAGGCTCTAGGTTTGAGTATAACAAAACCCTATCATGATTTGTATGCTTTTGATTCATAAGCTGTAAAATGTTGGGGAGTGATTAAAGATATGGTTGTTAGTTTTGCTCAGTTACCAATGAAGAGTGTGATTATGTATGTGGTAGTAGCAAACATTACACCTAAATTTGGATTACTTCTTTCTAGATCTTGGGCAAAGAAAGTTGGTGCAACTTTACAAATGGATTTAACATATGCTACTATTCTTGTGTTTGGAGGAGAAAATAGAAGGTTGTATGGAGAACTACAATTTGCCTATATTATGATAGATGACAAGAACCCTAAAAATCATCCCCTATATGCTGTTGATAAAGATTTGGGTACTTGTATGTTACATTTTAGTGATGATGATAATAATGCTAGTTTGTTATAGGTTGAAAAGGAAAATCCAGTTAGATGCATGAGGGAATAAGAAGATGAACTTTGGCAATTATACTTTGATGGATCATCTTGTAAGGAAGGTGTTGGAGCAGGGGTTCTTTTAATATCTCATGGTAGTGAAATAGTGAAGCTAATGTATAAATTAGAATTTATTACCACCAACAATACTGCAGAATATGAAGCTTTGCTGTTAGGACTGAAAGCTGCAAAAGATTTAGGCATTCAACAAGTTTCAGTATATGGCAACTTCGAGTTGGCTGTTCAGCAGGTGAGGAACAAATATCAAGTGAAAGAAGATTTGATGAAAGTCTATCGTAATAATTTCCACATCGAATACTGAAAATGCTCGGAATCAAATTCCACTTCAACAGAAAGATGCGCCCTTCAATGGAGAGTCAACCCATCATACTTTTGCTGATGGATTGTGGAAAGAGACCCAAAAAGTAAGAATCCCTAACTTCTACAGCTGCACAATGTCTTCTTCTCAGGTTAGCTTTGATACCATGTTATTTTTTCATCATATAAGCTAGCATTATGATCTTAGGATCTTTTCACTGAGAGAATAACAAGCACAGCAATAAAACATAAGCATATCACAAGAGACAAGAGACACAAAGATTTTTCCATGGGGAAACCATAAAGGAGAAAACCCCGCAACTTCTTTAGAGATATAATCAGCACCAAAATAGTAAAAGCCCCAAAACAGTAAGATGATCTCCCAACAGCAGCAGTCTCTCTCTCTCTCTCACTGAGATAGCTTCTCCTCTCACTCATGCGCCCTTCAATGATGAGTGTGAGTGTTGCAAGTGATAAATAGAGAAGCTCTCACTCTCTATTTATATTCTTTTGTTCACTTGAAGTGCACTCCAACATGTCGGCCTCACTTAACAATTACTTACTAGAGCCAACATATCTAGGAGTGTCTAATAACCCTAGTGCCCCACCACTTGTGGGGACTTTGCCTCGTCCAACCACTAGGAGGGTAACACAATGGTGGGGACTATTGCCCCGACATACAATTATTCACCTAGGGTAGAATTCAATAGGATATTCTAATAACCCAAGGGCCCCATAACTATGGGGACTTTAACCCTTGACCAATAAGAGGGTTACCCACAATGACTTGACATGACTTTCTCATTATAGAAACTTCCCGATCAGAACATCGGGGCATGACATGACTCAAATACATTACAATACATCCTGGAATAAACATCGGGTTACAATACATAATAAATATAGATGAATACATTCTGAAGTTACAAATACATCAACATGATCGAGAAGGGAGTGGGTCATATTGTCAAACCTTGTCCATCACTTCACGGACTGCCATTAAACCCTAACTGGTGAGAAAAGCAAAAGAGGTGGGAAAAATTCATTGTTGAAAGGGAGTGTGAATACTTCCTAAGAAAGTAGAAAGAAATATCCGGGATTTCTAAATCGTTAGGTAGGCTATGGGGGGGTAGCTGGTCATATGTTGGGATAAAGTGGAGTGGATTCTAGTTGACTAAATGCAGATACCAATCACCAGTAATGAGAAGTCGATCAAAAGGGAAATCAAGAATATAGTATCACACAAAGGTATGTCGGACGTTCAGAAAATAGAGAGGGAAGAGAGACAACAAAGAAGGGAAGAAAGAAGAGAAAGAACCTTAGCGCTACATAGAGGAATGAGTACTAGGGAAACCGACCAGGAAAAAAATATGCTAGAGTTGGGTCATGACCGAAAATAATAAGGCGTGGAAGAAGAGGCGTCCCATACAGAAGAAGAATTGTGGATAGAGCAGCTAGAAGCTCTCCAATTAGAAGCTCCCCAAGAAGGAACAACTCTTTCTCTATTGAATCTGCATACCTGGATACAAACTATTGTCGAAGAGGACCTCCGACTAAGAGTTAGTGACTTTGGTATATGAATCCGACTAGACGACGAGACATACACTGGAAGACACCTCATTATCCATCGAACAGAATAAGGAAATTAGGTTACCTTTCAAGCGATACCCTCCAATAGAAGTATCCACTTACTTTTACTGACACATGAAGGACCAACCCCCTGCCAAATACAACTTTGGAGGACACAGAACATTCAAAACTGTGGACAGGTAACTGTAGTTGGACATCGACAAAAGAAGTCGAAGTCAACCGATTGCTGGTCGAAGACGAAACGAAAAAAACAACCGATGAAGATGAAAGTTCCATCAATGATAGTTCTATAGAGACGAATAAACCAATAACCCCACTACCCCCACCACCACCCCCACCCCCACCTCCACCACCACCTTCGCCACCTCTTGAAATCAGCGACAGTGATTTCGACATATGTCATAGGTCAGCACACATTCCTTTATATGAGGGGAATGAGGATCCCAGATGACATTGGTTTGTCTGTGAGTCGACTTGGGAGGCTAACCAAGTTATGGATGAAGACAGGAAGATGGTGCAATTCACTGGTGCATTAAGGAAAAGGGAATAAACTTGGTACATGACCTTTTTCTGAATGAAAACCTTGAGAAACCAAAGCTGAGATCAAAGTGCAATTTTTATCATTTTTCAAAACTCCAGATGCAAAACATCTGGCAGCAAAGAAGCTAAAAACAACATCGCAAAAGCCAGGAGAAACTGTCCGCGATTACGATAAACAGTGGAAAGACCTTCTTAGCCAATTGGACTATGTTATTGATGAACAATTATTAATCGAGTGGTTTCTTGCAGGTTTATCATAGAAAATTCACCGACATATAAGTCTGGAGACATTCAAGACTTACGAAGATGCGCTTACAAAATCTCTCCAAGTCAAAATGGATGAGGACATACCAGCATACTCCACCGATCATAGAATAGAAGAACAACTTGAGAGTGTACAGAAGTCTCTAAAAGAATTAAACCTCAAAAATCAAGATATTTGGTGCACAAAGTGCTCGACAGCTGGACATTCCAAAGACAATTGTCGACAGGAATACAGCCGACAGGACATTCGATTCATGCAGACCAAATGTTTTTGTGACATTTTCCAAGAGCATGGAGACCACTCGATAAAAGATTGCCCATTCAACATGAAGAATGGCAAGACATCTTGGTGTGCAATCTATGAAACTAAAAATCATAACACGATCGACTACCATCTGAACCTGAAGAACCAACAGAATTATCATGCAGTCTATTAGACCAATGCAGCTGCACAAAATAATGAGCAAAACAACACATCAAATGATCAGAACAACCAACGATATGAAGGTCAAATATACGAGCACCGTTATGAAAATCGACGTCGAGGCTATGGAGGTCGAGGTCGATTCTTTGGAAATCGAGACAACTGACCACGTCAACCCATCCAATTTTTTACATGTTATAAGGAGGGACATCGGTATGCAGACTGTCCATATAAAGATAGAACTGACCTCAAATTTTTTACTAGTTGCGGACTAGGAGATCACTCATTAGAGGATTGTCCTACTATGCTGGAAAAGATCAATAAAAAGAAAAATTTTAATGTCTTGTCGTGCATGCAAAAAAATGATGTAATAAATACAAATAATTTGCATATTGTAACCCGACAAGGAACAAAAACAGGAAATGATAACCCATGAATAAGTAGAATAAAAGGAAAAAATGTATATACTAATCTAATTAAAGAAAAACAAATATATAAGGAAGCAACAAATGTGTTTAACGAATTTGCTCGACAAGAAGAGGCTAATGACAATCTACATAACACAATAAAAGAATTAATACAGCTAGTACAGAAAGATCACTCGGTATCTTAGTTCATTGACTTACTATATGAAATAAAACATAACAACTCCGAAAAAAAATAAAGAATATTTGTAGCTTAAATAAAAAAGACAAAAGTGATGCCGACCCACTTGTCGACCTTGAAATCAAAGGGTACCATGTTTGACAAGTTGTGCTCGACTTCGGATCATAAGTAAACATCATGACTCATGATACTTGGGAACAACTGGACAGACCTCGACTGGATGAGTCAGGTATATACCTAAAATTAGTCGACCAAGGCCTAATTGAACCTATTGGAGTATGGAAAAATGTCGACACCACAATAAAGGAATATCGACCTATCGATGAAGAAGTCGACATCTGACATTTTTATCAAATACAAAACAATGCAGATTATACAAAACCTAATATCTATGGAGAACTTCATTTAGGAAACCAAGACTCAATCGGATATAATTCAGATGCAGAATTATATTATTGGGAAGTCGAGAACTACGAAACATAAGCAAGAGGGTGTTGTACTATCCAAAAAATCCAGAAAAATTCTACCCAATAGTGCTTCATAGTTCCCATTGTCCCAAAAATATTTGAAAGAAAAGTTAGGGAATACCCTACTCTAAAACCAATAGATGTAAACATTACACAAATAACAAGATATAAAGAAAGAGAATCACCAGTCATGCACATAGAGCAACTATCCAAAAACATCAGTGAACATGGCTGACTTCAAAGCCTAGTAGAGACTTTTACAGGCCAAGCTGCTCGATGGTGGGATACCCATTAGACAAGATTGCAGACCTGGACATCAGCTTCGACTTACTTTGCCGAAAGGTTTGGAGGAAAGAAGTTAACAAAACAGGCTTATGTACCTATATTCACTCAAGGAAAAAATCTAGAATACCATATTAAGACATGCAAAAAAGATTGGAGAAGACTTGGGTACAAAGATGAATGAGAAGGGCCACACCTATTTCCATCAACCCTCTCTGACTTACCAAACAAATGGTATAACATGGAAGAAGCTAGGGGTGAAACCTTCTGATGGCATGAACTCAGAGAAAATTTCATTAAATATTTCAACTTTATACCACAAAATGAAAACTTGGTCTAAAACAAACCCTTAAAAGATAACCGACAGACAATGAAATGTAAAAATATACACATTGGGACAATACAACAGTCGACAAGAATACAGTTAGAAAATGAAAATACAAAAGGAAAAAGCTTCAAATGGAAATCAAATCGAAATGACCAAACCTATTCGTACAGTACTCAAAATTGCAACAACCGATAAAGAGGATACCGACAGAATGACTGCACCTGACTTTCCTGGCACATTCTCACAGTTTAAGGAAGGAAGTCGACCAATCTATGAAGCCAAAGCTCCAGAATGGCTAGATGCTAAAGTCAAAACCAGAGAAGTCGACATCTCAAATGATGACCGACCAAAAATGGCCAAGATTGGAGACTACTGGAATAAAGAACAGACAACAGAAATAGTGAACCTATTAAAAGAGTTCCAGAATGTATTTGCTAGAGATTATACAGATCTCAAAGGCTTAGTCCATGAAATGGGAGAAATGAAGATTGACACTAAACCTGATGTTTGACCTATGAATAAAAGGCCATATAAATTAGCTCATAAATAGAAAGAGATAATCAAAAAGGAAATTGATAACATGCTTGCAGTAGGCATCATCTATCTTATTGACCAATCAGAATGGGCAAGTCCAATGGTTGTTCAACCTAAGAAACATGATCCGACCAAACTAAGAATTTGTGTCGACTTCAGAGAACTAAATAAAGTCACATTGACATACCCATTTCCAACTCCTTATGTAGATGAAAATATTAAATGAGGTTGCAGGACATGAATGCTACTCATTTACAGATGGATTCTCAGGTTATAACCAAGTGCCAATAGCTAAAGAGGATCAGAAAAAAAAAACATTTGTATGTGAATTTGGCTCATTTGCTTATAACGTTATTCCTTTTGGATTAAAAAATGCACCTGCAGTATTTTCTAGAATTGTTGTCAAAACATTTCAAGAATATATTTACAAGACCATGGCAGTCTACTTTGACGATTGGACAATATACTCCATGTTAAAGGACCATTGTAAGTGGCTAAGGCTTATGTTGGAGAGATGTAGACAAATTCAAATATCCATGAACATCAGGAAATGCATATTTGTGACCCCCATAGGGATATTATTAGGACACGTTGTCTGTAAGGAAGGTATTAAGGTTGAATTTGCAAAAATCAAAATTATCCTCGACCTAAAACCACCAGTAAACCCAAAACAAGTCAGGGTGTTACTTGGCCACACAGTTTATTATAGAAAATTTCTAAGGTATTATTAAGATATGACCTATGCACTAGAAGAGATATTAAGGGAAAATAAAGAGTTCAACTGGATAGAGGAGTGCCATATATCATTTGAAAAATTAAAAAGAAAACTAGTCGAGGCACCAATCCTAAGGTTTCCAAATTGGTCAATCAAATTCCATGTTCATATTGATGTATCAGGCCTAGAAATATGAGCAATCCTAACTCATCCAAGAGATGATGGAATGGATTATCCTATAGTTTATAGTAGTAGAAAATTAAACAAGGCTGAAAGAAATTATTTGACAATAGAAAGAGAAGCACTAGGAATGGTCTTTGCATTAGAAAAATATCGACATTATCTTCTAGCTAACCCATTTATATTCTATACAGACCATCAGGAACTTAAATATCTCGTCAATAAACCACTACATCATGGAAGGATTTTTCGATGGCTACTACTATTCCAAGAATTTGAATTCGAAGTTTTGGTTAGACCAGGTAAGTTAAATGTCAGTCTCGACCACTTATCTCGAATTGACACTGGAGAGGAACCGGCAGGAGTCGAATATGACTTACCTAATGCACATGTATTTTGGATAGAAGCAATCCCAGTAGAATTAGAAGAAATAACTGAGTTCTTAGAAGATGGATGAGCACCAGAAGGAATGATTACAAAGAAGAAACAAATCCTAGCTATGAAAGCTGCACCATACGGTCTTATAAATGGATTTCTTTACAAGATGGGATTAGATGACATCCTCAAGAGGTGTGTACTAAAACATGAAAGAGACAACATTATGCATGAAGCACAGTATGGACCTGTAGGAGGACATTTCCAAGCAGACACAACTGCAAAGAAAATCCAACAGTTAGGGTTATGGTGGCCGACACTTCACAAATATTGCAAAAATTTTGTAAGCAAATGTGACAGATGTCAACGACTAGGTCGAACCCTCCCTAGCACGAAAATTCCTTTTATATCAGTAAACCCAAGTTTGACATTTGAAATTTGGGCCATCGACTTCATAGGACCATTCCCTATACCAGCAAAAAGAATAGGGGCAAGGTACATCATAACTATAGTCGAATATGTAACCAAATGGGCGGAGGCAGAACCAATTGACACATGTTCTAGTGAGATATCTGCTAAGTTTATCTATGAGAATATCATCACCAGATTTGGATGTCCACTAACCCTAATTAGCGACCAGGGAACACACTTCATCAATAGAACTATCAAAACACTAATCGACCAGTTCCAAATCAACCACCGTCGAAGTACATCATACCATCCTTAGTCGAATGGAGCAATTGAAGCATTTAATAAAACATTAACAAAAGGATTAAAAAAAATATGTAATGCTGATAAAGATGAATGGGATGAGAAAATACCTGCTGTACTATGGGCCTACAGAATATCCTATAAACGCTCAACCGACCAAACCCCTTTTCGACTAGTTTATGGACAAGAAGCAGTAGTTCCACCACACTGGCGACAATAGACACCTATTATTGCTGAAATTTTACATGTCAATGTCAAACAAGGAAGAAAGGTCTGAATATTGCAACTAAGTAAACTCGAAGAACACTGACTAATGGCAATACAACATCAAGACATCCAGAAATAGCAACAAAAAGCATGGCATGACAGAAACATCAAAAACAAGAACTTGTCGGTAGGAGATCTTGCTTTACTATACAATAGTCAGGTAAAAGGTAAACCTAAAAATATCCATACAGAATGGATAGGATCCTATGTTGTCGAAGAGATACATACCAATGGATCAGTATGACTAAGGACGTTACAAGGCATATTATTTCAGAAACTCGTTAATGGATCCCAACTAAAATGTTACACAAACTAAAATTAAACATAGTGAAAAAAAAATCATACAACGACCATAATGGTTAAATAAAAGCTATAAAAATCTAAAAATCCAAAAAGAAAAATAGTACCATTATACACAGAAAACTATGACAGGAAATCACCACTTCGATAACTGATAGCATTCCTATCGACATAATGCCATCGACCACTTTCATAACCGACATAAACCGACGACCTTGATAGTCCCATCGTGAATTCATGACCTTGAGCGCTGAAATAAATTCACCATTAATACACACTCAAGTGTTCCAGCTGGAACATCATGTCCGCCATTAATACACTCATCGACAAAAACATCCAATGCGTCCCCTATAAATACGGGACCGCCAAAGGATCATTCACTGCAATTCATACAGAGAGAGCATCAGAGCATCCAGGTGACTTAAAGATGAGAATACCTTAGTGAAATCAACCACCAAACCGACAGCATGGCACCAAAACAGACTAGAGCCTTGACGAAGGCCAAAGAATTACAGACTACAGAAACACCTTTAGTCAAGAGGCTAAATAATATTAAGAATGCTAAGGTGCAGGAAGGCTCATGGAAAAAACTATGGACCAAGATGCAAGAATGGGATTATATCAACAAGAAGCCTACTCAAGCTGCAGAGAAAATAAAATACAATACCATCTTCAGCTATGTCAATGCACCGCTCATGGCCAATTTCGGTGGCACAAAGGAAATAGCCATAAAATTTATCATAAGCTGGTACCACAACGGCTGGTTCTACTTCGACCAACCGGTCGACATCTCTGGGGAAGTCATCTCCAAGCTGACAGGTCTCTCAAACAAAGGAGACCCAGTACGAGTCGGTATCAAATAAGGATTGGTCGAAGAACTAACTGGGTCAGCTTCAGGAAAAAAATCGAAGGGGTTGATAATTAGTCAAATCATAGCCCAAACACCATAGATTGTGGCCAAAATCATAGCCATCACACTCACCCTGGTAGGTCGAGGTAGCGACCTCAAATTAGACATGTTAGAGGCTGTCGACACCATTGCAACAAATGGAAAGATATACAGATGGGATGAATATGTCACCGACATGGTCAAGACCATCTGTGAAAGATGACAAGAGACCAGAGGAATCATCAGGTTCCCCTCCCTCATACTATGGATAGTCATGTACCATATTTTCCCTGAAGGAAACCAATTTTTTCAAGAATCGACAAGGTTCCACATGTGGAGATTCAAACCATTCTCCCAGAAAGGAACCTTGAAGGAACTTGAAGATGAAAAAGTGTTGTTGGAGAACTTGCTCCAACAGCTAAAAATATGCACGACTAGATGGAGGGTGCCTCAAAACATCCGGTGAAGTCTACTGAAAAAGTCCCACATCCAGCTAGAGCTCGACAATACTTCGGTGTGGTACATGCAGGGTGAAAAATCAAATGCAAAGCACTTGATTATTATCCATTGGTCGAATAGATATTTCAGGAGCTATCTCGAAAATCTAGGACAAAAATACAAAATCTAGCGAAGGCCAAGGAAATAGACTTCTCAATCGAGGATTCATTAACAGACCAGGAGAAAGAAGAGGATTATGAGCTGAACCTCTACATCAGTACCTTTGTGTCAAAGGAGAGACTGGTCGAACACACTGGCCAAATTCAAATCATCATCAAACCTATGATAGCACACAGGGCAGAACCACAGATAGAAGAAACACAGGCGGAGCAACAAGTAATCACTCCAGCTACAGAAAGTCTCATCCCAACCCAGGAGCCAAGGGGAGAGATAGAACCAGAAAACCTAGAATATTATATCACAAAAGACATTATAAGAAAATTGTCAAAAGAGATAGCAACTGCAAGAAATAGGATAAGAACACAACAACAACAACAAGGAAAAGGTAAGCGCAAGATTATCATTGCAGAATCATCAGACGACAAGGAGGAACTGGGATCTACGGCCATCGACATAATAGAAGATGTCGTAGCAAATAAAGTGCTGGTGGAAACCCAGTTCCAAAGATTTGTTGAGGCAGGAGCATTACCAGGTCGACCAAAGAAAGCCAAGATCACCCACACATCGACACCTGAAAACGTCCTAGATCTTGTGTCTACCCCTCCACCTCCATCCCCGACAAAAGTAACAGAGGAGAAAATACTAGAACAACTTTCTGTAAGCCCACTTGAGTTGTGCAAAAGTGCTATGTCAAAATTTGTGAAGGCATAGTTCGATAAGGATAGAGATCTACAGGCATTTATTGAGAAAGTTCCTAAGATATTCACGTCGGTAAAGAAGCTCTCCACAAAATCACCTCTCTTCGAAGTCGGTGGATACCAACCAAGCCATGAACTCTAGTCACGCACCTTTGCAGCAATCACTTCGAATTTTGAGAGAAATCCCAACAAGGAAGCTGAAGTTACCGCGCGTCGGACCGCGACTATCACCCCGAATGTACCCCAGACCAACCTACCAGCCACTGATCTAACCAGAGGAGAAGAAGAAGAAAATATCTCAAACATAAATCGAGAAATCAACCAACTCTTCTTCGACTTAGATTCAACCCCTCAGACTGACAACCCACCACTCATCCACAATTCCACCAACCCAATCACACCCGACCATTCCCCAACCCCATCACCACCACCACCACCCCCTGAATCAGAACCCCTGATCCAAATAGTTGTACAAGAACCACCCCCACCTCAACCATCAGCACCAACTACATCCACTTCTACACCCACTACATCTAACCAACTAGAGGTAGCAGTCATCCCACCTCCCCAAACAAAGAAACCATGAACCACTACTATACTACAAACCAAAAATCTCGACTTGACTTTTACAGGTACATAGGTGCCGACACAAATAGAGACAAAAAATCATAAGAAGAAGAAGGAGAAACAGAAGAAGGATCATCATGGACAGCCATTAAAGGTCCATATCAAATTGAAAGATGCAACCAAACTGACCAATGTAGAGCTAGGACAACTCCTCAAAACCCTAGTAGTCCAAGCAAAGACAAGGAGCTAGAAGAGATGTAAGGAACTCAACAACAAGGACGAAGAATAGGTCAAGTTCCTCAACAAATGCAAAAACCTTTCACAACCAGTAATGCCAAGACCAGTAGAGGTCGACACCAACAAACCGCTCGAAAGAGCTTATAAGCTATTTGAAAGCATGGTGTCGGCACTCCAAGCACAGATTCAAGAAACAAAGGAGGAGCAGAAAGAAGAAACCTTCCAACTGTTGATGGCGCAGCACACCGCCTTTTCTGAAGCCTACAAAGTGTTACAAGATCACATGGAGGAGTCTGTTATCATGGAAGAAATACTGTGAGATTGGCCTGCTTACTATGGGCAAGTCTATCAACAAACCAGGAAGACCCGACATGATATCCAAACACTTGCAAAAAGGAAAACCACTAATGAAGCACTCAGAAACACAATAGAAGAACAAATAGTGCTTGAGACAGCTAAGCTGCAGAAACTTGAGAGAGAAGAACATCAGTGAGTGAATCAAGCAATTCCCAATCTGGAAAAAGTTGATATCATCTGCTTGCAGATGAAACGACCTGTAGAGACTACAGAGGAGAAGGACCAATTTATGGGTCCCGACATGGAGAGAATAGCTGAAATATCCATTTCAAAGAGGATGTCGATCTTATCAAGTCTGACTATACTCACCATCGACATCCAGAAAATATTGCAAAGTTGGATAGATTTCCAACATCACCTAGCAGTGATAGCCCCAACAATTGTCGAATTCTGTGTACAGAAAAGACCGACCATCAGACTTCACAGCCCATGAAGACCAAGCACATCATAATGACTACTAAGACAAACAGGAAAATTTTTGTACCTACCTGTTTCTTTGGGACGACGAAACATTTTGTTCGTGGGGGAGATGTTGGAGGAGAAAGTCGGTAAGTTGACTTGAACGACAGCTGACTAACTCGATCAGCCGACTAAGTCGGTTGGCTGACTAAACTAGAGATTAGGTCGGCCAACTAAGGTCGTGTCGGTTCACCGAACCGACAGGTAGTTATTTTGTAACTATTTTTTAATCATATATATTAGGCTGTTGAGCCAGATGAGAACTCGGTTCAGTTCTCTATATTGTATGGACCCATTCATGTTAATATAATCTGTTAATTCATCTACTTGTTCTTATCTCTTGTCTTTGTTATGTATGTATGTTTTGATATGTATTATTGTTAACCTTATGTGATCTTTGAGATTACAACACCTACCTAGTTCCAACAATATGGCCTTCAACCCAAGGTTTTGGATCAAGTTTGTCGAGATTTTACTCCCAACCTTTTCCGTATCTGGGATGAAATAAACAACAATATACTCATCTATAGTGAGACTTCCTCCTAACCCACGAGCTCATAGGATTGCCACTTCCCCTCTATGGGACAATCCCGTAATGAAATGAATATCCTCAACCTCGAGGCTAAGGGGCATCCCATCCAACTGAAATGTCTATGAGTCAGGATCCCAGTAATCTACTATTCACTGGAGTAGCCCTGGTTTTTCCCTTAAGCTTCCAAGGTGCTAGAACTTGTATAACCCATAATCCCTCAATGCTTGTTGAGCCAGTCGATCAACTTGTACGGCCTCTTCAACATCTCCATGTTCATTCTCTCTCCACTCTAGAACCATCCTGGACAAGAATTTCCAAGTTCCATTAGATTTTGCCTTTGAATTTCTTGTTTGTGGCCCTATATGCGATTGTTTTCAAAATATTCATGTACATATGCGGGTAACACGATTTTTTTCGTGTATGCCCAGCCCTATACCCGGGAAAAGGCCTAATTTATGTGTGGGACAAAAACTCTCTCTTTGGGATGGCCCAGGTTAAAAAATTGACCATCAAATTTAAAAATAAATGCATGAAAATTGAAGAGTAGGGCATGATGATCTACCTGAACCAGACGGTGTGCGATTTCGTCGACAAATGCTCCCGAAATTAGCTTCTAAATTTTTTGGTCTAAAAAGCACTATGGTGGGTAAATTTTCAAATGGTATGGAAAAAATCATTTTTTTCACTATTTTATAGAATTTTTTTTGAAATTTTTACCCACTTTCTATAGTTTTGACTTGTTTTTTACCATTTTTGGACTGTTTGGACTAATATGGTGTTGTAGGGTCCTATTTTGAGCACGTTTTGACCGATTCTTTGATCCATTCATTCCTATCACAGGTATAATGTATGAACTGGCATATAGGTTAGGATTTCACATCCGCTTTCATTTTGCATAACCTTGTGACCGTTTCATCTTACCCTTAGGTATGAACCCATTCTATGTGCTGGGTGTGTGTTCTACTATATTATATACACCTAATATTTAATTATCAACTGGGGTTGGTAAGCTTAGAGGTGATACAAAATATATGGAAAGGTAAAAAGGATCCTAGGGTGTCGTGGAGATATTTTAATAAACAAAATATTGAAAGATCTTTCAAAATTAAAAATCGAGTCAAACTCCTAAGAATCAACTATTAAAGTAATTGGATTAAAGCAGAAAACAATATGAGCTACTCTACTGTATTTGAAACAACAACTGAATTAAAGGATAATTAACCTTGGATAAAGATACTACCAACAACTATCTATTCAAATGCAAGGTTAGGGTATAAGGAGAAAAACTTATAAGCAAAAACAAAAAACTTAAGGAAAAGAAGCAAGTAGAAAACTTCATAAAGATATTTCAACTCTATTCTTCAATAAACACATACCAAAAACAAGAATGATTCCTATGATTACAAACAAACTAAATTCCTCTTAAAAATAATACATGTAACCCTAAACTCTATATGCAAACAAGGATAACCATGACATAAAACAACAATAAAACGAAATCAGTGTTTAATATTCAAGAAATAAGAACAACTTAATCCATATTTAATTTAAGATGAAAATAAAATAAAAGAAGAAGAATAATAAAACCTTAATCAATAACCTAAAACAATCAAACTTTAATTGTAATGCTTAAATAAAATGATCAACTACAAACATAATCCAAATATTGACAAAACAAACCTAGAAACAATCTTAAAATACATAAAAAACATTAAAACAGAACCAAGGGTTAAATGACAGACTGAGCAGTAGGTCTGTAAGGGGTGGCTGAATGGCATACTAGACAGACGGTCCGAATGGCAGTCCATACAGTTGAAAATGGTAAAAATTAACGCAAATGAACTAATTATTTAGCTGAAGTTATGCAGATCTAAACCTAATGCATGGAATCAATAAACAAATTTATTTAATCAGCAAATTAACTTTAAATTTAACTCTCAAGCAAAAAGAAAGAACTACATATTAAACTAATTAGTAAGATAGAAATTAATTTAAACATACTGGAAATTAACTTAAGCAAGTTCATGGTAAGAAATAAATAAACAGAACTGAATCTAAATGAAAGCAAACTATTTTATATAAGCAAATTCATAACAAGAAATAAATAAACAAGACAAGACTGAATTCAAATGGAAGAAAACTTTTTTATATGTTTGGAAATAAAGACTGAAATCAATACTGGAATGAAATGACTGTAAATAAAACAAATGAAAGCAAATAACTGAAAACAAATGACTGGAAACAAATGACTGAAAGCAAAGCTATGCGTGCATCTACTTGTTTAACTGCTGAAATAAAACTAAGCTAATGCAATTCAGGAAATAAAATAGAATTTACTATTATCTAATGAAAACAAACTAGAATTTAAACTAGACTAAGTAAAATAGAAAAAAGAGAATTGAATTAAACAAAGAAATGAACCTTTGGTTGATGACGGGCCCTCTCAACAATCAGGGGTGATGTCTGCTAACTCCTACTCAAACACAATCTTCAACGGAAATGCATATAGCTCTTTATTCAAATTCAGAAAAAAATTACAGTGTAAACTATGAACTGCTTAAAATAATTCTCTAACTCTCCTGACTAATTCTACTCTCTATTCATAGATTGATATATATAGTTTACATGAGAGATGAGCAAGTCAACCCTCAAAGGTCGACTGCTCTCTAATTTTAGTCAATCTTTAAAGGAACATTATTGATTTCAGCAACCAATGCATAAACGTGACCTGTATAGTGTGAGCGTGGCATGATATTCCTCCTTTCACATGCACTAGTAGAAAATGAGAAATTAATGACTAAAATCAGGCTATAAATGACTATTTTTGAGTCGGTGACTAATAGTAGCAAATTTCCACTATCTTATAGCTAGTCGTATTTCACTAGTCATTAATAGCTTGACTTAGTAGTCATTGATTTAGTCATTGATAGACAATGATTTATTCATTGATAATCAATGATTTAGTCATTGATTTAGTCATTGATAGTTAATGATTTAGTCATTGATTTAGTCACAGATTTAGTCATTGATTTAGTCATTGAGTGAGTCATTGATTTAGTCGCTGATTGCAACCATTAATGACCAAATATACAACTAAATAAACTACTAGATGTTAACATATTAATGACTAAGCTAAATACGACTAAGATACGGGAAATTAGCTACTAATAGTCGTATATATGCGAATTTAGTCCATTTTGTAGTCACAAATTTATGATAGGGCACAGAGGAATCGAACCATCAACCTCTTGCCTATAATTAGGCAGGAACTCTACTATTGAGCTAGCACCCTTTAAGAAGTTTTTATTTCTTGACAATGATGATATTCAAACAAATTTATGATAGATATCAATCTGCAAATTACATAATTATTACTATTACAACTTACTAGCAACTAGTATTTATGATAAACTAATTCTTGAGAGCTATGTACAATTTTTCTTGTAACTAAATCTAATAAAAATACCACAAATACTTCTACCAAAGAGATTTAGTGATGAGTACCTCTTCCCATTCTTCATCACTATCATTCTCACAGTCCAAAGAAGAGTCCTTCCTGAAAGGATTTCGATTCCCAATGCCATCACTGCATAAAAAACAAAGAGTCAGAAACAAAACTTTCCCTCTTGTCTACTGCAATATTAAGAATCCAGGAGCTTCAAGGTGTTTCAAATGTTCCTCATCATGGGCTATCAAAATTAAAACACAACCTGTTGCTTTGATAATTAATAAACTTAAAATTATGCAAAGTATATTCATCTTTTCTTTGAGAAGCTTCCATAATAAGCAGATCTATGGTTGTGATCAAACTGCAAAAGGTTTCTTCTCTTATTGTGAAGCCTATTTTAGCTTTAAACCAAGTGATAAACATTCTAACAACCAGGAATATTTAGAAACTTATTGCTAATGGAGACTCGACAATTATCATTTGCAAAATTAGAGACTTGACTCCCTATGCACCATAATGTCTTGCAAAAATGATCTCTAGACCTAGAATTCAAAGAATTGCAAGTATTTTGACTTGGGGAATTGCAAGTATTGCAAGTATTTAGCATTGAATCATTTACTATTTCAAGGGTACCATTTTGTATGGAGGAGTTATGCTTTGTGAATCATTATTCCTTGGCTATAAGGGCACCTAATAGTGGATTCAATAATTAAAGAGTCATGTTGCAAATATAAAGACAAATACCCTGCTCCTACAATGTTGTGTCTTTAGAGAAACCTTTAAAGGGTTGTATATTTGGCTTCTAGGTGACGATACCAGTTATTTGAAAGATAGGACAACTGGTTAAGCATGAATTAAATTTGAAAAACTTGCAAACTATTAGGTATAAAAATATATATGTGAGCTCTATGTTGAGATGTATAGGATCTGAAACAACTTCTATGATGATTGGACAATAGTTCATAGAGAGAAATAATCATTTATAAGAACTAAACTTTCCTTAAGAATATATGGTAACCTAAAATAAGACTACACTAAAATTTAGATTCTAGTAAACTTTTGAGATTGACTAAACCTATTGAAAAGGTTGGAGAGACTAGTATTCTACAGTGTTCTTATAATGCACAGTTGCATAAAGACATATTCTTATCAATATTTATGACTTTCAAAATGAAGGAATTTACTTGACCATGAAATGCACATTTATGATGAAGCAAAGGATAGAGAAAATCATGATGAGGTTCATATTCCCCATTTGAACTTCCTACAAGAAACTATTTCTTCATAAGGGTAATAAAGCATGTCTCCATCTTGCTTGAGTGGAATGTGAAGGTGCCCTGCCCTAATTATCTGATTATGAATTAGTTTTAAGTTCCAATTCCCTTCAATACCTATGGCATGTTTAAGCCTTCCACTTTGACTCCCCACGTGGGATGCATTGCTTCTTCAATGGAATATAAGAGCCTCACTAAGACTTGGGTCTTGTATTTTGGTGTGGAGTTATATTTACAAGTACAAAGTTCAAGGTTCATGAAGAATTGTTCAAAACGTACCATTAGTATAGCATTATAACATAGGGTATGTTTCTGCAGGAGGATAGAGGCAGGGCAGAGCAGACAATAAGAGTAAGAGAGGGTCTGACCTCCCCAATTACGTTTTTTAGTTTCCAAGTTGAAGAAGTTCAGTGTAGAAGTCAAATTCGGCACTATGGACATTGAAGAACTTAGAGCAAGGGATATGGCTTCCATTCCCAACAAGAAGAGGAAGAGAAAGCAGTTGCTGCCACACCCATTCTCATCTGGGAAATTTATTTCCACAAATAATTTGTTAGAAAGAAATGGGACAGAAATACAAGTTTCTAGTGCACTATCAGTTCCATTATGTGGCCATAAGGAAAATGATGTCTTCTTATCCACTTTACAAGATCTACATCCTTCTATTAGATATTTTGCGGCAGAAGAGAAAGATGATAACCTTGTGATTAGATTCTCTGATGGAGATAGTGACATTGAGGGTGAAGAACAGAGGTGGAGAGTGGATTGAAGTGAGAAATATGGATCATCAAGGGAAAATACAAGTGGGACTTCTGCAAGACAATCACTTGCAGCTTCTTCACATATGGCTACAACAATAGTTAAGGTTGCACATATTGAAGATGGTCTTCGAAATTATAAGTCAGGTGTTGAGTGAACAATTGGGAGTGACTTGATGGATGCTAAAGAATGCATGGCAGAAATGGTGGTCATCCATTCACTCAAGAGGTTAGCTTCAATATCTCTCATTGCATGCAGTTAACTCCCACAGAACCTGTTTGTCAAAATAAAAATGTTGTGGAAACCTCTGCTGATGTTCCTATTCAAATGGTATCTTAGCTAGGGATCTTGTGTTGATGCAAGCAAGGAATTAGGGTTGGGGTTTTCCCTAAGAAGACAATGGAAGCTAGGATTTCGAAGAAACCATAGAGGAGCAAAGGGAGCACTTGTTCCAATCCTATTTTTATCAAATTATAAGCATTTTTATTATCTTATTTGTTTTTTATTGATCCGTGGGGAGTTACCCAATAAAACACCAAACCCACGGTCACTTTTAGCTTTTCCATACCTCAGATATTGTCATTGTCTGCTCTAGGAGGACATCATGGATAGTCCAAACTTGTGCCCATAACTGCCTCACATCCACAAAAATGGCCCAAATTGAATGTTGAGGCTGCTAGAAGGTGAAACACACCCAATAATGTTCAAAACAATACCCATATTGGCTAAATTATTGTTGTAACTTGCTGTTATAGGGCCCAAAACTGCCCAGATATGAGGTACACGGGCTATTCATTTCCTTTCATTGTCCACAGGTGGCATGGATTTACCAGAATTCATTTTACAACTAAGAAAAAGACAACATCATACTTTAGACTTGCCTAGAAAACTCAGAAACCAACCCATAAACCCTCATGGAAAATTAAGTGAACACCTTATGGGAAACAATGTGCATGATTCCTCAATGTCAAAACTAAATATCCATTTAGTTGATGCTATGACCCATTTAGGGTAGAGTGAGACAAATACAGTCCACAAGGTCATGGATCAATACTGTCAACCTCAAAACATATATAAAAATAAAAAAATATATTTGCATTTGCAGCAACTGACACAAACTAGCTCCTTCATCTTAGCCTCAAGGTATTAATTGGAATAGAATATATATGCTTTTATCATCTTTTTATAGGAGTTGTCTTTGCACTCCCATTTTTCACTCCTCACTATTGTACTTAACAGTCACATTGACCTATTTGCAGCCATATTTGCAACCATCTGTTGGAAACTAATGTGTCTCATCTTATCTTATCTTATGGTCTATATTGTATTTAGTGAATGCACATGTGATCGGAAGATGTGTTATGACACAATAATTTTATTACTATGTGGGTCATGAAAAATGAGTTAAGCCATGTATTAGTCATTACAAAGACATCGTTAAGAATTTATTTTCAGCTGGGTACATGGACCTCATGATTTATCACACTATTTCCCTATTTGGAATTTGACAATAAAAGGATCCCAATGTGCTTGACAACATTGCTAAGAAAAAAGAGTAGGAAAACATATGAATATGTGTTTTTTATAACTTTATACCCCTTAAACCTAGGAAAGTGAATCAAATAGAAAGACAATATACTTGGTTACTTCAAATGATTTAGAACACATGAATCACTCATCTATGTGGGGATGATTTATAAATTAGAATTTAGAAGGTATCCATACCTTGTATTGGACAAGGACATCATTATCTTTCATAGTCTATCTAACATTATTTCCATTCTCATCTTCTACAATCAAAACCTATTCTATCTTATCCATACGACAAATCATCAACATCTTGAGTTTTGACATTGGTCCATCATATAACTTCCTTAGTTGCATAAGTTGAGAACCTATCCCATCAACCATGCTTGAAAGTAATGGAACCTGCATGGGGAAGAAATTGATAAGCCACTTTATTATTTTTGAAATATTGCAACAAATAAAATAATCAACCTTCTATCAATGTTTTCATACAATTTAAGATCATATAATTAGATAATCATTAGTGAAGTACTTAACCATTAGAAACTAGCAATTAGTGAAGTACTTCCCTCGTAGAAATGAAATGTTTTTCCCAGCTGCTTACAATATGACAAACATTAGCAATAGTTTGGACTTTTAACTTGCGTGTAATTGTGGCAGAGTGTAATCCTCCAGAGAAGTAGAACCACTAGATGTTTAATTGTATAATCATTCATATAAACTCATATGGAACTTTCTCTTTTTCTTTCCCATTTTTCATCATCCAAGTTGATTTGTTAGTTACATAATCATCAAGAAAATAAATACAGTAGTTCAATCATCTTAAACCACTATTTGGAGCATATATATATTTGAAGGAAAACAACCCAATGAACTGAAATCCCTCAAAACTGTGGCCCCACCCTCTAGAATGTTTTATTAGTGAATATCAGGTCGTGGGTATTAAGCCATCACAAATTACAAATTAACTACCCACATCCTACATCAATGATCTAGCACAAAGCCCAACAAGGCACACATTCTGGTGACATCTTTTAAGGCATGTGCCCAAAAAGAGATGGCCCAGTTGCAAGCCACAACCACAGATCCCATGCAAGGGAGGAGCAAGCCTACCATGATTTGAACCTGGGTCTTCTTCACGGAAACCACACCAAGTGGCCAATAGAAAATAGCTTGATCGACATGTATATTTGTGCTTATGTGTGTGTGTGTGATGCAAGGGAGGACTCCACACTATGTAGCTGGAGAACACATGTGTCCTCAAAATTTGAGGACACCCAATGTGCATTGAGGACTGGGACTAACTCATGTCATTGATGCAAAAGGGAATATAACCTTCAACAGTCATATTGCTTATCACTTAGGGATTAGAATCTTATTGTACCTTAGAGTAAATAGGTCAAAAAAACAATGGAGATCAACTTGTAGTCTAGGATTCAACCCAGAGAGGATAGTTCACTTGAAATCTGTCATTGGGGATGTGAAGTGTAGCCTTGAGGGATAAAACATGTGCTACCTACAATATTCCAAGTGACATATTGAAGCACATGTCAAACAATTGTAAATTTGATCATATAGATCTGTAGAAAAAAACAAAACTCACAAAGAAAGATCTCACAATTTACTCAGCAATTGAAGAATGAAACAGTGCAAAAGGCTTGCAGCTGTGAATTCTTTCATTAATCAAAAAGTAATTCAGATGATGATTACAACAATGTAAAATGGCTTTAATATCCATAAGCAATTCGAATCCACATGAGGAAGTTTGAATTGATGACTCTACTTGACTATAGGTAACCAAGACATTGTCTAATTCACTATCGGAGGACCCAGTAGTTAACTGTCCTTGTCTAAATCATAACCAGAGTTCTAAAACACAACCAAGTGTTACATTTAGTATTAAATAATGGTTAACTAACTATGGTAGGTGAGAAAAGCGCCCCACATGTGTGAAATTAATTAAACCATTATTTAACTAAATGTAGAGAGCTAGAACTGAA
>LPNX010010156.1:21754-58428 GCA_001517045.1 Pseudotsuga menziesii | reverse complement strand
GAGGAATGTAACTTTTGTCTCTTGCTGAATGAAGAGGTGTATGATCATATCCATTCTTCTGAATGCAGTAAGAATGAGCCCTTGCCATATTGCATCTTATAGGAAGTCTATTACATCTCTCTGAAGGAGGCAAAATAGTATGGCATAGCGCAAGAGTCTTTCCTTTCTAAGTGTCAGTTGAGTTTCCAGTCATCTTCCTAGCTTCCAGTTTGGAAGTAGGGACTGAATCTAGATCTGAGTCACCCTGAATCTTAATCTCATAAACTGATATAGATGGATCTGCAATACTAGTAGAAGCTGTAAAAGAAGTAGATGCAATGGTAAATTTACCTTCCCTTGCAGGTGGCTGCTGAGAGTGCACTGGTTCTGAAGGAGGAATGAAATGTGAGAACTCATATGCTCTTGAAGCATGATTCGCAATACCCTTTGCTATGATGCTCCTAGTAGAGATATCTGTGATCTCCATTGAGTCAGGACCAAAGATCACTCGCTTTGGAGATCCAGTATGGGTCATCTAATAGACAGATAACAGGTTTGAAGCCAGGGAGGGAACAAACAATACATCTTTGAACCTTCCATGTTCAATTTGGATAGATCCCTTCCCTTTGGTTGGGATTTTACTGTTATTTCCCATCTGAATACTAGGACCATCAAAGGACTGAAAAGAAGAGAATGATTATATGGATGCAGCCATATGGTTGGAAGCTCCAGAATCAATGAGGAAGGCAGGTGTTGATGTGCAGCAAGCTTTCAGTGCATGTCCTTTCCTTGGGTATTCTTCTTCTTCTTATTCAGAGTCTTCCTTCCTTGCGTTAGCAGGTACAGAAATGTTGTGCCTTTTCAAAAGAAGAACCATTTCATCAAGTTGTCTTCTCATACAGGAGCTTTCTGAATGGAAGCCCCTTCCACAGTAAGGGCAGAGGATCTTGCCTTTGCTATTCTTCTTGGTTCTCTTCGAACCTGAAGGTTCTTTTGACTGTTCAGACTCATCTCTTTGCTTCCCTCTGTCATTCGCTACCTTATCTCCTCTTGCAACAAGAGCTAGATATTTGGGAGATCGAATGATCCCCATTTGGATCAATTTATCATTTTCAGAAATAAGAGATTGAATGAAATCATTAAGAGTGGGAATATTCCAATTTGGAGTAGTGAGCCTTACCGTTTGGAAGGTGGATACAAATACTGAGTAGTCTGAATTGAGCTTGGTGAGAATAGCAAGGATGAGTTGGGTTTCATCCTTCTTCACTTTGCATTGCTTCAACTGATATATCAGGTTCTTGAACTTTAAAAAGAATTCATTTAGAGATTTGAAATATGATGGATTGAGAGTAATCAGATCATTTTCTAGCTGATGGATCCTCATCTCATCATGCTTATAAAACAAGGAAGCAAGCTTGTCCCAAACCTCCTTGGGAGTGTCCAAGTCTCGGATGTGAAATTGAAGATCCCTAGAGACTCAGGATTGCATGAGTCCAATAGCTTCATCAAGCCTGTTCATGTATTTAACTTTGTCTTTCTCTGATTCTGGCTCTCCTTCTATTTCTTCTATGAGTCTGAACAGATGCTTGGTGCGGAGCAATACTTTCATGTCATCCTTCCACTGGTGATAGTTGAAGGGAGTGAGAAGTTATATTTGATGAGCCATTTCGAAGTAATAGGAATAACTGAGCTGCTGTAGCGAATGTAATGAGAAGTAGAGGCTGCTTGTAGCGAATGCTGTAAGAAAACCTGATAACCTGTCACACAATCAAACAAACAAAGTGACAGTAGAGGCCGTGCCCCACCAAATATTGACGTGGTTGGAAGAAAATGTGGCCGTAAGCTGACCAGCGAGGAGTCTAGAGGAGCCAGTTAATTCAGAACTATAATGCGCATCCTCTGCAAGTCTTCTTATGATACGAAGCGCTGAGAGTTGCACCCCATGATCAGGCGACAGCAACTCCAATGCAAATTCAGTGGCAGTATGGTTCTGATCGGCAAGAAGAACGTTCACTATGTCCTCGGGCGATAGCAATTCTAAAAATTTTAGAACAAGGCGGTGGATGCGAAGAGGCAACTCACCGTCGGCATGGCGGTGTTTTCTTTTTAATAAACAAAGAAAGTGGGGGATTGCTCCTTCTTGGATTATGTCAATCCGAGCTGAATTGCTCTTTCTGGCAAGCGATTTCAAGAGGGTCAAAGCGCACTCTTCCAAGATCTCAACATCTGCAGAAACACCATCATGATCATTGCTTGAAATCTAGGAAGTAATTTCAAGCTGTTGAATTAAAACGGAAACAGCTCGGGCCTTGTTATCTAATTCACAAGAGCTTTCAACATTAAAAAAAACAAAGTGATCCGGTTGGAGATCTGAGGAGGAGAGGAGTCTTGTCCAACGACGCTCTGATACCATGTAAATTTGAGCATATAGATCTGTAGACAAAAACAAAACTCACAAAGAAAGATCTCACAATTTACTCAGCAATTGAAGAATGAAACAGTGCAAAAGGCTTGCAGCTGTGAATGCTTTCATTAATCAAAAAGTAATTCAGATGATGATTACAATAATGTAAAATGGCTTTAATAGCCATAAGCAATTTGAATCCACATGAGGAAGTTTGAATTGATGACTCTACTTGACTATAGGTAACCAAGACATTGTCTAAATCACTATCGGAGGACCCAGTAGTTAACTGTCCTTGTCTAAATCATAACCGGAGTTCTAAAACACAACCAAGTGTTACATTTAGTATTAAATAATGGTTAAATAACTGTGGTAGGTGAGAAAAGCGCCCCACATGTGTGCAATTAATTAAACCATTATTTAACTGAATGTAGAGAGCTAGAACTGAATGTAACTGACTCCTAACTTGGCTTGACTAGTCATTAACTGAAGTGAACTGACCTTGGTTGGTTTCGGCACTCCCAGTTGCTTCCTAAATTGTAGGGATTGATCTAGGGGACTCCTAAACTTATGCAATCACGTGCAATAAGTGGCAGTGAGCCTGAATTAGTGTTCCCCACACTTTGGTAACTGAAACATGTGCCCCAATTAGGTCAAGTTTAACCAATGGTGCTAATGACTATAAATAGACTGGATGGACTCCCGATTTAGACATGACTCCCAATTTAGACATATGACCAAATTTGGACAAGGGAGGATTAATAATCCTAACAACAATAGATTCATAGTTAAACAGAGGGCACATGCATATAGATTTGATATCCTAACATGAATTCAATGAGATCCCCTTAGCTTCCTAGTTCAAAATACACAATTTATTGAATGTGTCCTCATCAGGAAGTTTGCACAAAAAGTAAAATATAATTCCTTTAAGCCCAAGAGTCTTCTAGTTTTTGTCCATATTCCTTATTGTTGTTCATGAAAAAAAATTAAAGTCTCTTTGGGGTTCAGGTTGAGTTTTACAATTTTCTGTCCCTGATTTAACAGGGGATCTGCATGGGGTATTAGAGGGCGGCAGAGCCATGTTTGAAGACAATGCTTGAGTCCCAAGTCCAGGATTAGGCTGCTAACTTACTACATAAGGCTTTCATCACATGCATGCATAGGATAGTGAGTCTTGGGTTGAACCCTACTGAACACAGTTGAAATACCATCTTTCATTGGCTTCAGTTGAGACACACCCCTTGAAGGTAGCAGATCAGAAGTCTGAATAGAAAGGACATGGTTTATCCTTGAGGGCTAAAACATGTGCTACCTATAATATTCCAAGTGACATATTGAAGCATGTGTCAAACAATAGAGTCATAGTTAAACAGAGGGCATAGGTATTTAGATATGAGATCCTGATATGAATTCAATGAGATCCCCTTAGCTTCCCAGTTCAAAATACACAATTTATTGAATGTGTCCTCATCAGGTAGTTTGCACAAAAAGTAAAATATAATTCATTGAAGCCCAAGAATCTTCCTTTTTTGTCCATATTCCTTATTGTTGTTCATGAAAAAAAATTAAAGTCTCTTTGGGGTTCAGGCTGAGTTTTACAATTTTCTATCATTGATTTAGCAGGGGATTTGCATGGGGTATTAGAAGGTGACATAGCCATGTTTGAATATAATGCTCGAGTCCCAAGTCTAGGACCAGGTTACTAACTTACTACATAAGGCTTTCATCACATGCATGCATAGGATGGTGAGTCTTCGGTTGAACCCCATTGAACATAGTTGAAAAACCATCTTCCATTAGCTTTAGCTGAGACACACCCCTTCCAAAAAGTCATGGATCTTTGTATCAGCTCTATGATACATCAAAAACCTGCCTGCATAACCTTATTTACCACCAGCAGAGATTCATTGTTGGTAGATGTTGGCGCATCTTCTTGGATCAGGGTAGAACTATCAATAGATATTAGAAACAATAGTCTCTTCCAAAACTAGAATGAGGAAAATCATGTGATTTCCTAGTGTGGAAAAGAATCTTTGTGGACTGGCTCTATGACTGTCTGAAGCCAAAAAGGAATGAGCATTGAACAATAATTAAGCTAATGTTAGTGGGGAAATGAAAAAAAAATGAACTCAAGCTTTCACACATCCTATATATAATGACATCCAAAAAATTACACCAAAATGCTAACAATAAATTGCATCCCTATTCTTGACCTTATGAAACCATATTATTTAATCCGATTTTCATAAATTGGAAAAACTATTCCAAATTAAATGCAAAAATTGTTGAAAGAACTATATTTTTTTATTCTTATTATTTTCATATTTTGAAATAATCAAAGATATCTCTTAATCTTAGCTGGAAAAAAAATAAGACAGATATGACCCACCAGCTTTACAACATCCTAGTCTCAATAAACAAAATTGGACAAGAATATTGACCAAAACTTATATCAATACTCTTGCATTAACAGAACATTATGTAAACCAACATTCATACTTCAAATATATGTGAAAATAAAGAATGAAATGATGGTATGAATTTTGCATGAGTCAGTTCATAAGTATCAATTCAATCCATACAAATCTTGATCTAAGAAGTCATCAGCTTACCAAATTCATCAACTGCAGAATAAATACTACTAGAGGAAAGAAGCCTTGCACTAATTGTCATAGACTTTGATCGCAATATTGTATCCACAACACTATTACTGCAAATGCATACACAATGTCTTGCCTATAAAATGGTTCAAGCATTCCCAAACTATTACTGCAAATGCATACACAATGTCCTGCCTATAAAATGGTTCAAAAATTCCCAAATTTGGGAAATATTTGCAGATATCCTAAAAAATCAAACCCTCCAATACCAAACAAGACTAAAGGCTTCAACTGCATCTTTCCACATACAAGACCCATTTTGATGATTTTGTCCCTTTTCTGAATCCTTTCTTCTATAGTGAGAGGCTTTATGAGTTTACGAGTAAACACTTTTTCCCATAGACTCACCCATTTTATAAGTCTCCAAATACCTTTGGATGCTGGTTCTTTGGAAAAGCAATTTGGATTCTTTAATCCCCATCCTCCCATGTATTTGGGTAAAGAGATTTTATGCCATACAACCTAAGGGAAATCCTTACCACCAACCCATAAGAATATGAAGCTGGCATGAGTAATTATGTAAGCTATCCTAAGGGCCATAATTCCTTTACTATATGATGTGCCACAAACCACTCCCAACTGTAAAACAACTCTCTTTGTTGTTTTGGATCATGTTAAATTGTAAATGTCATGTCTTATTGTTGCTCATTTTGATATTAGATATGAAATTGGGTGTCATGTATGAGAATACCTCTTCTTTTATGATACCTGCTTCATTAATGGTGTTCAATTTATATTTTATTTTCTGTTGAAACATATATATTCTCACTTGTCTTGCAGAGTTGCAGTAGATGCAATGGAAAATAGACATACAGATAATTCCTTTCAAGTTTATGACTTCAACATCAAACTTGAGAATCAAAGTGGAGGCAAGATGAAAGTTGGTATCGAGACAGATCAAAGGTGTGATTTTACTTTTGATTTTTTGGTTCTTTAACTTTCAATGCTCTCTGTTTTTTTTCCAAGAAAAAAATTTAAATAGTTGATATTTCAGAGTTTGAAATCAATATATACATTTAGCTGTCCTGGGTAGACTCAAAACCATGGATCAAGAGTTATATCTGCGATAGAAATAGTATACTGCAATTTCACTATGCCATTCACTAGTTTACATGTTAGTACTTCTGGTCTTAGTTGAAATAATATGCTCAGGGCACTGTAACTAATCTAATCATATGAAATTTATTACTTTATGGAGCTTAAAATGAGGACAAAATTGAATCAAAAGGATGCTTTTAATGTGACAAGGCCCTTGTTATGGGTTTGATGCTTCATGCAAAGGGGCAACATCTCATTAAAAATGGACAATTTAAAGATGTTTCCTTGATATTCTTGCCATGGGAGAGGTAACATGTAGGTTTCTCATTGCTAATGTTTTAATAGCCCTCATATAGTTCTCATATGGATGTCCACTTGCTGATGTTTACTGAATAGACTTCGGGCCTTTGTTCTCTGATTACCTTCATTATTTGAGACTAGGAAATGAAGGTCTTGGAACAAATTATGAATCTTTCTATTGATAGTGTAGAAAAGGAAAATTGATGGTCTTGTAGCTGTATTTTCAAAATTATGCTTGCTATATCATCAATCCTGCTATTGGAGGACAAGTTATGATAGACATTGTGAAAATTAGTTTGTGGGATTTGTTGACAATTGCTTTTCTTGTAGGAGGCCTTTTCTGTTTGTGATCAGAAAGTAATCGAGGTGAGTTATCTATTTGGTTCTCAAATTTTCCAACTTTATATGTAGGATTCCTATTTCTATTGCTCTTCAATTTAGTTGTATACAAATTTTTCCCTTCCTATCTAATTAGAGGGTGGATAATGCATCTCTACTGCAAATAGACACAGTGTGGTGTTATTTCATGTAGCGTGACATATCCTGTTTGGCTGTGGCTAGAATGTGCTTAAAAGAGGCCCAAAAAGGGCATGAAAATTGCTATGGTGCAAATATGGAGATAGCTAGGGTTCTACAATGATAATTTTATCTATAAATTGCCACGTAAACTCTCTTTCAATCTTGATCCTATCCTAAAGGAATATGTTCACACGGATCATTTGTTTTGGTAGAGTTTACTAGAGATTTATTCTAAACGCCATATAGCTTAAGGTTTTTGGATTCTAGGAGTTTAAATTTGTTCACCTTACAGCTAGGAACTGTGTCATACTGAGACTATACTTTGAACATGCCATATATGTTATGAGTGGACCTAAATGTTGTTAGTATATATTTGTTATTTTCCACATTTGGATTGCATTAGAAGTGTCCTTCATAGATTCAATTTCTAAATAATAGTTATTGGACAGATACACATGACTGGAGCTTCTAGAAGGTGTTGTGGCTTACCACACAGCATTATTGGAAGAGTCTTGCAAAGCACTAACAACAGCTCAAGCCAAATATCAATAGGTATTTAGTCCAAACTTTGAATTTACGTTAACAATGAAATTCATTTTATTTGTGGACTATGTTGTTTAATTGCAAACTTTTCCTTGTAGATTTCATTCATAATTATCTTTTATTCTTACAAATATTAATTTAATTATAATGGCACTTCTATGTTCACTATGCTGACTTTGTTTGTTTTTGTGGACAGCTTCAAGTCTCAATTGAATCTTTGTTGACACTTTTCAATATAGGTTTTACGACAAAGCAGTAAAGAAGGGAATTAAGAATATATGGCCAAGATATTCAATGTGCAGTAGAGTTTTCCATTGAAGAAAGAGAAAGAATTGCAAAGAAAGAAGAGGAAGATAGACATCATTACAGAAACATCAGGTGGGTACTCAATTCTGGAGGAAATTAAATTTAATGACCAGGGACAACCAAATTAAATTTAAGGAGGATTAGTTTGGAATATCAAATAGGTATTTTGTTCTATGAGGATTCTGGTAGCACCCAGGGTCCTCTATTTTTGGTACTGAAGACAAAGAAAATTTATAGGAAAAAGCATGTCTTTACTGCTGCTTTACCTGATGTTTATAAGATCATAATAAAACGGTCATTTCCAGGGAACAAAAGTCTTATGGAAAAACACCACTGGGAAAGTTTGTGGACATGACAAGTCACAAAAATTATTACCCGACTCATTACCCTACAAGAATTGGAGGTAGTACCAGAGTGACTGCTCTCAAAGATAACCAAATTGAAGATAAGGAACGAGGGGAATCCTCCAAAATTGTTGGACATCCCTCAAGCAACAAGTCACTATTGCCAAATTCAGTATCAGCAATTCCTAAACTGGGTGCTTCCAGCTGATCAAAATTGAAGAAGACATGCAAGGTGCAGCCAAATTCTGTTGCATCAGGGCAGCCAAGTTCAACTCGCAATCTCTCTGCTGGATTGGGTCAGATTGGGCAGTTTAGAGCGACATTGCATAAGGGAGAACCGAGCAATAACGGTAGACTTGGTCTATCAAAAATATCGAATTTTACAAGCTCTAAAGGATCAACCTCTAATGTGGACTTTCTTCAGGAAACACCAAATTCTTCTATGAGCAGCAGAAGCCTCTTTCATGGTGGTTCTAGTGTGGGAAGGAGAGATAAAAGACTTGTTCCTAGAAGGTTTCTAAATAGACAGGGAAGTTGGAATGACATGGAGTTATTGAATGTAAACAATGGTTTGTTAGATTTGATGTATGGGGAACAAAAACATAATTGGACTGGCATAGAGGATCCCCAATACTTTCTCTTATTAAAACCCCTAGAACTCAACTTCTAGATATTACTCAACTGAAATGTACATTAAGAACCTCATTGAAAGACATATTTAGAATGAACAGCTCAGTGAGGAGTTCATGATAATGTAACCAAACCTCACTGGTACAATACCTGAGATTGGTTTCCAAACATTGACATCTGATCATTTAAAGGGGACTAAATTCCAAAACTATAGATCCTCTCATTGCTATAACCTACCCAAATTAGACTCGATCTCTAAATAAAGCCCATACAATCCAAAATATTCAAATTCACAAGTTCACTCAATCTTGGATCTAGGAATGAAAACAATGGCCAGAGTTTTTGCTAAAAATGCATTTCCAAATGAGAGCACAATAAATCTAAGGTGTCTGGTTTGGTTTTATAGCCCTCCAATGCTTGGGAAATATAAGGGATATAATAGTGTTAAGTCTTTTTGTTCAAAAATAAAAGAAACATTTTCAAGTAGTATAATTAAATTTGATTAGAAGGAATGCCTCCCTACTCCAGTAAACAGTGATAGACATGGATCATGATTAATGTTAATATAATTACAAGTGAATTAGTGCTACTTGTAACCCTTCATTACATAGCTAAGTACAAGGAAGTGGTGACCATGTCTTTATGATGCAGCTACAATTTAAGAAAATGGTATCCTAGCTACTAGGAAGTTAGGAGGGACACGTGCTGTGTGTGCCAAGAAATACACTTCTTTCACTTTGATATGTTGATCAATTCTCCAAAGCACTTAAGCATACATAAAGAACTGACCTGTGATTTGAGCAGGTTGACATAGGAGACTATCCTCTCTGGAATAGGTTCAAATATTTATGGAATTCTCATCCCTACCAGAACACGATTAAGTTGATAGTATGTGGAGGTATAGGCTACTGTGCGTAAAAATATAACTTCAAATCTCTGTATTCATGATCTCCTCATTCTTTGGTAGGATCAATTGCTATCACATAGACTAGAAGAAGAGGAAAAGACATAAATAGGCGGAATTCCTAACATTTTGGAGCTCTCTAGTTTTACAAAAGAATTTCCCAATGAGGATATTATCTGGGAAAATATTCCACTCGGAAATCATGGTTTACATTGAAATTTACAACTCAAAACTTAGGGGGGGTCTCTTGTCAAAATTATCTGCCATAATCATAGCCTCAACACATATGTGAACCCAGAGTACCCACAAAATATCATTGATTAGTTTGATACTCATTCAACTTACTGTCCCCAATAATCCCTACAGGAACAAACTCCATCCTCAAAATGATGGAAACGATTTGTATCCCTTACCACAATTTCTCTCTTGACAACTTTGGATATGAAATTAATGGCATTGTGGCAATCACCACACATTCATAGATTCTTCATGATCCTTATAGTTTTCTCCATGGGAGTACTGATAAGCCCAAAGGAAATTGCCAGCTTCTCACTATGAAAGCAAAGAAGGGCTCCCTTCCGTTCTTCTTGCACATCATGAAGCACAAATTTTGTTTCAGGCACATATCCTGCTACCTTCATTTGCTCATTCAATGTATTTAACTTTGCATATATTTATTTTGCTTGAGGGTGTAAGTTGTCATCTAAAACAAAGGTATGCACCTTGCTTTTGACTTCGATCTAGCTAAGTCTTGCCTCTTTTTTCACCCCACATTCTCTCATCATATTCCTTACTTTGGTAGCATCTTCCCACCTTCCAACTGCAGCATATATGTTAGACAACAACACATGAGTTCTTGAGTTGTGCAAATCCAACTCAAAAATTTTCTCTGCAGCAAGTTTACCCAACTCCATATTGCCATGCATTCTGTAGGCTCCAAGTAAAGGACCCCACATGGACGTTGTTGGTTCAAATGGTATTTGTTTGATAAAATCATTTGCTTCTTGCAACCATCCAGAGCAGCCAAAAATATCAACCATGCAAGCATAGTGTTCCCCTCTTGGTTTAATGTCATAATCTCGACTTATAGAATTGAAGTAATGCTGACCTTCATCAACTAGCCCTGCATGGATGCATGCAGAGAGAACAGAAAGGAATGTGACATCATTTGGTTTCATTCCTGCTAGCTCAATTTCTGAAGAGAGCTCTAGAGCCTCCTTTACTAGCCCATGTTGTGCACATCCTATAATCATTGCATTCCATGCAACCAAATTCCATTGAGGAAAATTAGAAAATGACTTGCCTCTTTTATACACCCACATTTTGCATACATGCCAACCAAAGAACTTCCCACAAAAGTGTATGAATCAAATCTAGATTTATGATAAGGCAATGAACCTACCTGCCCTGATCAAGCGCCGTTATGTTCACACAAACAGAAATCACAGTCGAGAAATTAAAATAGTTTGGCCTTAGCCCCATCATCAATGCTTGACAAAACACCTTGAGAGCCTCTTCATCTTGGCCATTCAGAGCATAACCTACAATCATCCCACTCCATGAAACTACATTTCATTCAAGCATACAGTCAAACACATGCCATGCTTGCTCGAGAAACTGACATTTAGCATACATATAAACAAGGGCACTACCCACAAAGATATCCAAATCAAATCTCATCTTGGGAATACAAGCATGAACCTGTATACCCTCTTCTAGAGCCGTAATCCCATTGTTATAGCTGATTTCACCACTCCAGGTGAATCACACTTTCTATGGCCTTCCCCTGTCCCACTGCAGACTCCTTAGACCCCATGGAGCATTTTTTGTCCTTTGATGTTTCCTTGATCATCCCTAAAAACATATGAAAAATGATACATGCGAATTTTAAACCTATAAACGGGTATATACGCGGGTTTGACCACTAAAACCGTGTACATCAGGATGTGTGCATAATCCAAATCCTTTTGGATTTTTCCTTGACATGGATCCGACTCTTTTGACTCCTAGCCTTCCCTATGCCTTGAGATCGCTCAGATTCGACCTTTCATTACCCCTTTGGAAGCTATATAAGGAACCCCTTGGTACATTGAAGGCAAGAAGAGAGAATTGAGAGCAAAGAAACTATAGTCCATTGTTGCCGGAACTTATGCTTGAGTTTGCATCCCTTTGTCCCTTGGAGCACTAGTGTGTTATTCCCAAGCTTGCCTTTTGCTTGTGACCTTGCTATCGAGAGATGGAGGATTGAGGTGGTGGAGGCCCAAGTGGGGGATTCAATTTCTCCAGTTCGCAGACGTGTCGTCAGAGGTTGTATCTTGTAATCTCTTATTTATATTAATAGAAATATCTTTTCCTATCCAATAATGTGTGTTTGAATGAATATTTTATCCATGGGATCATGTCAAATGCTTGTACATTATTGATTATATATGCTAGAATATATCTAACACCATGATATATAGAATGCTTGTATTGTTTACTTATTGTTGAGGAAGTAATCTACCAATTCAAGCTGAAGATTGGAAAGCTCAACGGGGATCTACTTCAACCGTCCAGAGTAAGGTACGAGGTCTGATCCTTTAGTGTTAGACATTTAATTTCTATTGCATATTGGAAAGGATTGATTTCTGGAGTCAAGCTGTCTGTTGTGGTACCCCAAGCCATAGGAATTTCTCTCCGTAACAGAATTGGTGACTCTGCTAGGGAGTTCCTAGTAGTTGTCCTTTGGGGGTTGTTTTATCGGCATTCAATGAATTTGAATTGCTCTTCCTCTCTTGTTTCTGTGTCGGGTCTGGGGGCATGTATGCCTGGTAGGGTCTGATTGGTGTGAAGTTTGTCTCAGCCTATCTCTTTTCCTTGATTTTATGCACCTTTCTTCTTGTACGCCAGTTTTTAATTCACAGTCGCGTATACACGCAGGTTTCTCTGCTATTTCCGCGTATACACGCGGGTTTACTGCGAACAGTCGCGTATGCCCTTGCTTTTTCCTTTTTTGTGGAATTTAATTGGTTGTTGGGTGAATTATGATATTTTTTTAGTCTCCTTTGGCACTACTTGGGTCTGTTTAGACCTCTGTTTATGACCAGAAACGTTTTTTTGTTAGGCTAATTTTTTTTTTAAACAAGGTTCTTGTCATGGCATTTTCGATTTTTTGTTTGAGATTAGTGCATTAGAGTTCTTTTACCTTAGTGCTTTTCTTGAGTGTTGTTTGTGTGTCCTTGTAGAGGCTAGGGGTCGTAGAATCATTCTTTTGCCTTTTGCATCTCTTTTATTTCAAAAAATCCAAAAACATTTGCTTATCATCATGCATTGCATTTTGCATCTTTGCATTGTACCTGCACTAGATTTGCTTTGGAGTACTAGTTAGGACTTCATATAGGAAAAATTTGCATTCATAATTTGAAGAGAATTGTGCATTTCACGTAGTAGCATACTTAGTTTTCATGGACACAATGCATTTGCATTGATTGTTAGGTGTGCATTTTACTTCATGTTGCATGATAACACCATTAGTTGCATGGTCATATCCCTTTTTTGAGTAATAAAGCCAATTAAAATCAATGCTAAATTAAAATGAATTACACTCTTTTCTTTTCTAGGGTGCACCAACAAGCTTAGGTTTTAGGATCTTGGAATAGTTCATTGTAAGTTAATTCTCCAAGATCACTAAACAACAACATCTATGTGTCTGTCCAGGTGAGTGTGTGAAATCCTTGGTATAACTAGTGTTTCTCAGGATCCTCCTCTCAAAAGGGAGTTAAGCATGAGGCAGTGTGAGCAGTTATTGATTGGGATGACCCGTAGTCATAACTGAGTAGCACCGGAGATATTTCCAGGATTGTATTCGTATCTGGGGGCTCTTTCAAGAGTTTTGGGATTTGCTACCCTGCCCATACGGTCAATCCCGCCTGCGACTGTCTTCTTGAGCATTGATTATATTGAGGTGACCTTAGTGGCCTTACCTAGGATATCGAGGGGGTACTTTGCAGGGGTTATTCTACAGGTGTCCCGACCAGGTTGGGGTTGGACAATATAGTCGCTTTACGCATTGAAGCTGAGGGCCACAATAATTGGTTACGTACCTCTGCTTGTTGTGTATGGGAGTCTCAAGCCTCTCCTAGGTGAGACATACCTGCTTCATTCAGGAGCTCATTTATCCAGCCCTTGTTTGCTTACATTTGGATTTAGATTTTATTAGTGATTTCTCTATGCATGATAGTTGGCCTAGGGTTTACGTAAATAGAGAGTCTTTTCTATTTTTTGAGTCATTGTGGATTCGGGTGCGGTTCCTCACCGTTCTCATCGTTTAGCAAGACTTCCACCTTCTACTTCTCCTCCTCCTTTGGGAGAGAGACCTAGACAGTCCAGGTGGACTATTTCACACATTGATTCACACAACATGGGAGACCATTTAGATGATATTCCTGAACCGCCTCCTCCCATTCGTGTAGACGATGGGGAGTTTACTCCTACGTACGATCCTTCACCCGACTCGGCTGAGTTAGGTCCTATGATTTTTGAGATAGGAACCATGCACGATAGACCTACTCACTCTAGGGTTGATTCCCCATTGACGCATTACCAGTATGGAATGACGGAGGACGTCGAGACTCATTTTGAACCTGCCAACACTAGCTACGGTAGTTATGCTATGTCTAGTTTCCCTACATAGGATTTGGCATTTCATGTCGAATCCGACTTCGAGCCTAACGCTATGCCTGGGGGCACTCTCATTCCTTACCATGCAGAGAGGTTTGGGAGCACTAGTCACATTGCACCTTCCGTCCCAGTGGTGGAAGTTACATCATATATTCCTCCTAGGTATAGGGTTAGCGATCCAATTAGGATACCAGATCTGAGACAAGTGACGATAGGCAATAGCACGTATATTATTACTCAGATTCCTTCATCCTCGATCCCTAGTTATTCAAATGTACATCCTCCACCTTATTCACGTGGTCCATTGAGCCGGTATATGGCTACGAGTCAAGTTTGTACTGCGGTTACTAGATCGATTATGTCTCAGGTTTACATACTGCCCGTTGCTTCGGGAGGCTATGTTCATACTTCTAGAGGTCATGTTACTACTTCTGGGGCATATATCCCTACTTCCGGTATGTATATCCCTACTTCTAGAGCATATCTTCCTACGTATGGAATGTCTCATGGGGCATCGCATGCAATGACTTATGGACCCTATTATGGGATGCAGTATGGACAGGGTTCTTCACCTTATGGAGGCAGGTATCAACAACCTGCTTACTCTCCTAATTATGGCTTTGTAGCTCCTGCTAGTCAAGTTCCACCGCACTATGGTGCTTCCACGCCACCTTATATGGGTCATAAGGGAGGAGGACACTATGGCCAAGGCCATGGTGGTAATCAACCCTATATGAATCAAGAAGCGGTCCATCGACCTCACCATCCTAGGCTCCCTTTCCTTGCAAATCTTAATCTTCCTGACTTATCGAGATTGACGAATGATCTTGTGGGTCATGACCTGGCTTGGCCACATGTCCCTACCAAAATTCCTTCGGACATACCTAAGTTCGAGGGAAAACTGGGAGAGGATCCGAGTGAACACGTTACTACATTTCACCTATGGTGCTCTTCAAATTCCTTACATTAGGACTTGGTCCATTTGAGACTATTTCAACGCACCCTTACAGGGCCTGCCACGAAGTGGTATATAGAGTTACCTAGGGGAGCTTTCGCTTTGTTCGACAACCTTGCGATGAATTTTCTTAATCACTTCCAGCTACCAATGCATTATGACATTGGTACTGAACTCTTGTTGACATTTCGGCAAGATAAAGCCACACATATTTCTGATCATATTCAAGAGTGGCGTAGACGGAAGAGGTTAATTAAAGATTTTATACCACCGAAATTCCTCCTCGAGTGGTTCCTCAAGTCATTACTGCCATATATAGCGAAGGATGTTTCCACATCCGAAGTGTAGAATGAGGAATAAGTGATTTTTAGGGCACAGGAACTGGACTTGATTTATGCTCAGTCCAGTTTGTTGTATGAGATTATTCCCAATGCTCCTCGTTCCAGTTTCGATCCCAAAGTCAAACCTGGACCACATGCCGATGGCATTGTGGTTTCTACAAGTGCAAAACCTGCGGATTGGGTTGCAAAAAAATTTACTCAAGTGTCAATCAACCAATCTTCTTCAAGACAAGCTACGGATTTGTCTCAACCCTCCCAAATGATGAGTGTACTTTCTGTGCAATCGTCGGACCAGAAGGGTAACCAGCAGCCCAGATGGAATTGAAAAAAGGGTAAAAATAATCGAAGGGGTGGGAATAAGAATGAGAATGCTAACAATAATGATAAGAACGGTCGAAATGATGGGGGGGACAAGCAAGCTAAACGTAAGGTTAAGTTCCCTTGCAAGTTGTGTAAGGACGATCACCTCACTTACTTGTGCCCTTGTATTGAGGAAGCTTCGAGATTCTTGGCACAGCGCCCAGCTGTGCTAACTAACCCTTTACCGCATAATCAAAATATTAACTCGAAGTCCCATGACCAGTCTGGTGATGATGATCTGCCAGAGGGTAGTGGTTGTGGGTGCATTAACATAGTCCGTGCTATGAAAGTTGTGACCCATGCAAAATATTATGGTTCGTCACAACCCAACCTAGGAAAAGAGCCTGATCCACCAGGGTCCCCTTTGCGCATTGAGAAACCTACGGATAAACCTGAGGCTACACCTCACATTCCTAAGGGAGTCCTTAAGCATTCAGGGAATAATACAAATGCTCGAGCCGCCTAGAATTATTCAGTTGTCGAGGATTTGGGCCACACTCCTTGTGTGATGTCTGCATTGGAAGTGCTTCAGAGTTGTCCTTCTCAAAGGAAGGCGTTGCTTTCTGCCCTTGGTGCGATCGATGATGGTTCTTCCTTTGTGATAAAATTTGAAACCACAGGACTTTAGCCTTGCTTTCCCTACTATGCGTCTCTTTTGGTTCACGTATAATTTCTTAATATGACCATCAAGCGCACTGTGATTGACGAGGGCGCTGCTGCTTCTGTGATGTCTTTGTCCTGTTGGAAGGGTCTTGGTTCTCCTGAGCTGTCTAAATTAGTGACTATGTTAACTACGTTCGATGGGAGATCTTTTAGGCCACACGACATCTTTCCTTCCCTAAAATTCCATTTGGGGGGGAAGACCGTTGCGATAGAGGTCGAGGTGGTTGATGCACCCCTTGACTATAATCTCTTGCTGGGTAGGAACTGGATGTACAGTATGCAAGCCATTGCTTCTTCCTTGTTCCGCATTATATGCTTTCCACATAACGGGAAGATTGTAACGATTGATCAAATGACATTCAAGAATCCATCCGTTACCGCATCTTAGGGAGCTTCGATCCTGATCATTGAGCACTCTCAGTCGACAACTGGGAGTGTGGGTGTAGGCATGTATCCATACCTCATGGGAAGCTTTAGTTGTCCTGCACCGATCCTCATGATAGGATCTAGTTTCGATGAGGATTCGACATCTACAACATCGGTGTCCTTTTGAACGATTCATATGGAATATCCTTGGATTCTTCCTACATTGAGTACTTCGAATGAGCCCGTTGAGACGAATGTGCCATTGCCTACATCTATGATAGCTTATCAAGCTAATCTCAAGAGTGTTGCAGAGCCTAGTCCTTCCTCTTCATGGACGGAGGAGGAGGACCCTTATGTGCTGCCGGCATGGGTAGTACAATATTCTCATGCACACGACTACCTTGATATGGTTTTCCCTTCAGATGAAGCGATTATTGAGGCTATGTCGGGAGTTGAGCCACCATGTGAGTAACTTCATCATAGATTGTACTTTCTTCTAGAGCTTGACCATTTGGAGTGTGAGGATCTTAGGGCGGTTCTTAGTCAGAGAGTTGGTGGTCCTGTGGTTCCATTAAGTTCTCCTGGTTCGATGGCCAATGGAAACATGGTGAACATATCTTCCACGATTCCTATCAACATCTCTCGCGATCTTGGCACGATAGAGAATGTCTACATTAGGGCGGAATGTTTCCATGCTGAGATTCTGGAATATACCGAGCTATTTAAGGAATTCCGTGTTATTTTTGCTTGGTCTTATGACGAGATGCCAGGTATTGACCCTCGTATTGTCGAGCAAGAGATTAATACTTACCCCAATGCTAAGCCTGTTCGACAACGTTTACGTGCGGTGAATCCTAGGAAAGCACCCTCGATTAAGGCAGAGATAGAGAAGCTGTTGAAAGCTAGTTTCATCTATCATGTTCCCTTAATGGAGTGGGTTTCAAACCCTGTTCTGGTGGATAAGAAGCAGGGAACGATCCGAATATGCACTAATTTCCATGATTTGAATCATGCCTATCCTAAGGACAACTTCCCCACACCGTTTATAGATCATATTTTGCATGAGTGTGTGGGTAGCGAGGTTTTCTCCTTTATGGACAACGTTTTCGGGTATAATCAGATATAGATTAAACCTAAGGACCAACATAAGACTGCATTTATTTGTCCTTGGGGAATGTTTGCATATCGAAAAATGCCTTTCAGCCTTAAAAACACCAGAGCTACATTTTAGCAGGCAATGACCTTGATCTTCCATGATCTCAAGTCAATTATCAAGGTATTTTTGGATGACCTCACTGCTCATTCTCGCATGAGAATGCGTCATCCCTATCACTTGAGATTGGTATTCGAAAGATGCTGGCACTATTCAGTTAGATTAAATCCTCACAAGTGCATCTTTTGTGTGAAATTAGGGCGTTTCTTAGGATTCATCGTTTCTAAAGAGGGTATAAGAGTCGACCCTTTGAAGGTTGAGGCAATACTTCAGTTGTATCCCCAAAAGAATATTCGTCATCTTCAGTGTTTGCAAGGCATGACAAACTTCTTATGAATATTTTTTGTCAACTTCGCTAATTTGACTAGAGGCTTCATGCGTCTCTTGAAGAAGGACACCCCCTTTTATTGGGATGATCGAGCCCAGGAGTCCTTCGATGCACTTAAGCAAGCCCTAGCATCGGCCCCGATGATTAGTCCTCCGGATTATAGCTGTGATTTTCTATTATATGTGGCCGTGTCCTTAGAGACGATTGGTATGGTTTTGGTTCAGGAGGATGAGGATCTCCAAGAGCATGTCATATATTATTTGAGCCGAAACCTTATTGACGCAGAGATTCGTTATTCTCATGCCGAGAAGCTTGATTTAGCTACCGTACATGCGGTTCAGCGGCTGAGACATTATATTCTTCTTCGCCAGACCTTGGTTGTGGCCCATGTCAATCTGTTTCAATTCATCCTCACCCGAAGGATGATTGGGGGAAAGTATAATAAATGGATTGTCATTTTGCAAGAATTCAATCTCGAGTTTGTTTTGGCAAAATTGAAGAAGTCTTTAATTTTTTCAAAGCTTATATTGGATTTCCCGAGCGAGGCCGAGGAGTTGGTTTGTGAAGATAGGTTTTTCGATGAACAAATCTTCTTAATCTCAATGTTAGACCCATGGTATGGGCATATCATAATATATTTACAAACACTGAAGACAACTACTCACCTCTCGCGAGATGAACGACAACGATTACGTCATATCTCTAAGAACTACCTCATAGTGGACAATACTTTGTACCTCCATGGGTAGATTCCTTTTTATAACGTTGTTCAACTCATGAAGAGGCTAAGGTAGTGTTGAATGATTGCCATGGAGGGGCATGTGGTGGTCATTTATCTGGGCTTTCTACAGCTCAAAAGATTTTAAGAGCAGGTTATTTTTGGCCGTTGATCTTTAAGGATTGTATTGATGCGATCAAGAGGTGCCACCCTTTCCAGGTGTTCGCATGTAATATGTGCTTGAAACCTGCCCCGTTACATCCCATTATCACCACCAGTCCCTTCACTAAGTGGGGGCTCCATTTTATGGATTGCAACCCAGTGTTGGCTGGGGGGCACCATGACATTATAGTGGCTATTGATTATTTCATGAAATGGGCTGAGGCTATGCCTACAGTAAAATTCAACGGTGAGATAGCCACTCACTTTGTGTTCAACCAAATTATTACTTAGTTCAGGATTCCGAAAGAGCTTGTCACTGACCTTGGTTCGCACTTTTAGAACCATATGATGGAAGAGTTGGCATCCAAATTAGGGTATAAGCAAGAGCATTCATCTTCTTACTACCCCCAAGTGAATGGACAGGTAGAGGTAGTGAATAAATCACTCAAATCCATTCTCCAGCGAACCATCGCATAAAGCAAGAATAATTGGCACATTATGTTATATCCTACTTTGTGGGCATATCGAACCACTGTTAAGACTGCCACTGGTTTTTCTCCATATCAGCTTGTACATGGAGTGGAGTCGATATTGCTAGTTGAATGCGAAATTCCTTCATTGAAGCTAGCTGTGGAACTCTTACCGGACACTTCCCCATTGGAGGAGCGTTTGGTTCACCTTGAGCAACTTGATGAGCAACGTCGGAATGCCTTGGTGGCTCTAGAAGTCAATAAACGTCATGTTAAGGTCCAGTACGATAAATCTGTCCGTCCAAGAGCGTTTAGTGAAGGAGACTTGGTCCTTTTGTGGGATCTACCGAAAGAACCCTTGGGGGAAGGGAAATTTAATCCTATGTGGCATGGTCCTTATGTGGTCAAGCATGTGTTAGAGAAGGGTGCGTATGAGTTAGTGGATTACGAAGGAACAGCCTTAGCAGAGCCTAGAAATGGGCTCTATCTCAAAAAATACTATGCATGATCTTTAGCCAAGGTTGCTTATTGTACATTATTGTACATCTTTGCATAGTTAGGTCTTTTTCTTATCGTGATTGGGTTTGTGATTAGTTTCTGTTTCTTTTGGAAAATGTCAATGGAATCTTCCACCTACATAGGATTCACGGATGGTGCAAGCTGTCACACTCGACACTCATCCTCTGCTGCTTGGGTGATTTATACTCCTATGGGTCAGGTACTGTCTTCAAGAGGTGTATGTCTATGGCCTTCTTCCAACAATGTTGCTAAATACAGCGCCGTTATTGAGCTTCTACGGGATGCCATTTTACATGGCATTCTATCTCTTGAGGTACGTCTTGATTCGGAGTTAGTAGTGTCACAGCTCAATGGTTTGTACCATGTTAGAGATCCGACATTATTGAGAAGGTTCTTGCATGTGAGATTGTTAGAACAAAAATTTGACAATATAACATATATACACATTCCAAGAAATAATAATCAAGTTGCTAACTCATATGCTAACTACGTGTTAGATTGGCATTTGCTTCATTCACAATAAGTTAATCACAAACACAATTTTTACACATGTAAATAAATAAATTGATCACCATAAAAATTTTTATATATACATCAAAAATGTGATAATACATAGTGTCATGATACAAAATTCGGGCTTTTAAGCCACCATCATATAATACACGGTCGTACAAAATGTATACACTCCCAGGTGTCTAATCCTATGGAGGAGGAGGAGGTTTGTGATCATGGAATGTCACTACGGCTCTAGCCAGCCAATGGAATAAACACACCCATGCACATGGTACACCCACCACCTGCCGCTGCATGGCCTCATGCAAGTCCTGAACTTGCGCCATGGGAACTCTATGTGTCAATCTCACAAAGTTGGTATGAATGCTCTGGAGTGTTCACTCCACATCCACACCCATGATGTCATCTCCTCTTCCCCTCTGTCTATGAAGAGGGAATCCCTTTGGCCGTCGTGGTCCCACATCTGCACATAAATGGTAGATGTCACTATGTATCATCACCCAAAAATATGTCTTTTTGATTCCACATAATCAAGAAAGCACAAAAAAATCAAATAACTCAAAATTTAAAATGAGAGGGTCGAGATTCGTTACCTATATCACCATATGCCGATCCTGGTGGTAACGGCATGTCCAGGTCCCCTCGAAAATCTATCCCTACATAGGGGTTGTCATCGATGGAAACTATCTGTCGTCGCCACCATGGAAATAAGTTAGCTAGATATGGATTGGCCACCCTACCACCCCCCAGTCTGTGCATAGAATCTGCCCAATGCCATTGGGTTGGATCTCGAACCCCATGAAGAGGAAAATCCACTCTAGGGATCAAACCTGGAACATGCTCGAAGAAAAACGTGCTCAAAATATTGCTGAACCCAAAGTTCCACACCCTGCCTGCCTTACACTCACTGAGCTGATGTTTCATGTTGCTCAGTAGTGTATTACTCTAGTCGTAGATCGTGGGTCTCATACACTCCACTGCGTATAACATCAGAGGTCGCGAGGCCTAGTGGAGTGATGCCAAACTTGCTATCCTGCCCAGCGTCAATAATATGGCCTTTAGGCCCAGCACCTGTATAGGATTGGTAGGGACTTGACTCCCCACCTTCTCGGTGTCTGGATAACAGTACACTGCAATGTACTCATCGATAGTTAGGCCACCTCCTGGCCCACCACGGGAACGAAGGTTCACCACTTCCCCTCACCTAGAAAGTCTAGTGATAAAGTATATTTCCTCCACCTCTATGGTGAGGGACATCCCATCGATATGGAAGGACTCTGAGTCTGGATCCCAATAATCTACCAGCATCTATAACAATCTTGGTTTGGCCCTCAAACGACCAAGACACCAAAACTTGTAGAGTCTGCATGCATGTAGAGCTTGTTGAGCCATTAAGTCGGCCCTTACTGCTTAATCTACTTCACCATGCTCACGCTCTCTCCACTCTAGGACCATCCTACACAAGAAATTGCAAATTTTCCCATTAGTTTATTGAAAAAACCATATACGCGGCCTCATACGCGACTGTTTTCAAAACAGCAGCGTATGTACACGGGTTTGAGGCCATTTTCCACGTATATCCAGCCCTATACATAGAAAAAACATCAATTTCCATGTGGGCCATAGTGCTCATTTTGGGTTGGCCCAAAAACCTTATTTGACCATGAAAATTCATAAAAATTGTATCAAAATGCAAGAGGAGAGCATGAGTAAATACCTGGAAGAAACGGTAGTAAATTCCGTCGGCTGGATCTCCTGGAATTTGCTGTTGAAAATCAGAGCTCAAATGGGTAAAAGTTTCAAATGATTTATAATATTTTGAATTTTTTACTATTTATAGAAAATTTTCAAATATTTGAAAATTTTTACCCACTTTCCTATAGTTTTGACATTTTCTAACCATTTTGGACCATTTTTGACATAATTCGTGATGTAGAAGTCCTTTTTCAGTGTCGTTTCAGCCATTGGATTGACCTATTCATGCCGATCTCAGGTATCATGTCTAAACTGGCATATAGGTTAGGTTTCATCACTGTTTGTATTTTGCATAACCTTATGACCATCTCATCATGACCTTAGGTACGAACCCACTCTATTATGTCACAGAACCTTCTTGCTACTTTAGAAGTGGTATGGTATGAGTGGTAGAGATTTACCATACATGGGTACCCTAGTTAGTGCCCTATTTGCATTTGGTGCCCATGCTGACATTTTATCCTTTAGGGTGTGGGAGTCCGTTGTATAGTACTGCCATGACATTTCGCAAGAGCCTCATACTCCTCTTGATCTTTTGCTGGCCTATTTCCCTCAGGACTCCCTCATTTCAAGTTGCGAATGCATTATCATGAGCTTTTCCTTCCTTATTGAGCTTTATGCCAGCTTCCCTGACATTGCGCTTCAACCATATAGCCCGAGCTTGTCTCATGTCTAGCCATGCAGAGCCATTTCTTATATCCTTTGCAGCTTGATTTCCTTTTTACCGGGAGGGGACTTTCCCCCGAGTGTCGATATCCTACACATGTATCCTTGCATTGAGCATAGGTATGTTCCACTGCTTGGAACTAGTTTGTTTTCCCTTATGACAAACATCTCCTCCTAGTTTGTAACTATAAAGCTATTTTAATCCTTTTTTCAAGCTTTTTAAATAACTGAAAAAGTCCAAAAAAAATAAAAAATAAAAAACCAAAAAGCCGGACAAGAAAAGATGTTATCTATGGTAGCTGTCGAGTCATGTTGCCTTCGAATAGAGCACTGTATATCACATCTATTGGTTGGGTTATAGTTTGACTTTAGGAGCTGTACTCATTTATCTGAGTTTATCTCCATCGACTGGTTAAGCTTCTAGTCCCTATGGAGCCTCTGTTGATGCCTCCTGTGTCACAGAGATGTCCCATTTTGTATATCGAGTCTATGCTACCTTCATTCAGTCACCATACACCGTTATGCTCTTGTTCGAAGGAATTTGAAGCCTCAGTCGGCCATTCCTTAGTTATATTGACTTTGCATGTCGGCCATTCCCGGTACAGTTACTGGTTCGTACACTTATGTTCGAGTCCTTCCACATTATACAACTTTGTTGAGTACCTCGTGTTGGATGATGGGGGATGCCTTAATGCCCTCCTTCCAGTAGATTTCATCCCATCGACTTCAGATCATTTATTCTAGGATTGGAATCTAGAGTCATGTTGAGTTCCTTGAGACTTTCATTCATCAGTGGCAAGTTCTCTCACCATCGACAGTTTTTTGGGAATACATCAATGTCCCCTGATCGATGGATCCTCTCAAGTGTTTGACCTCAACACATTTATTCACACTTGTTAGTTTTCACTCTAGTACCTTGATTCCCATTTTCATTATCGGTGGGTGATCTCACATCTGTTAACAGTATACATTAATGACTGGTAATCAGACGATGGACTACTATGTTCGACCTCGACACCTCTATTCGCATAGTAGGACATGTACTTGTAGTGGTTTGTGTAGAAGACTTTATAGATTGGTGGAATCCCTTTAATCCTACCTCCTTGATCGTGCCAGTGCTCATGAGATTTCAGCTCTCATGACTTGATTCTAGTATATGTCAGATATGTCCAGCCACTATGGAGATCTTGATCTGTTATATCTTTAGCCATTATGGAGATCATGGTCCTTTGTATATCTTCATCATGGAGATTCTAATTTATGTATATTATACGTGGCTATGACCACATATGTGATATCATGTATCATGCCTATTTATGGCCATTGTACTCCTATGTATTTGGGACTGCTACATGTATTTGCAGTTATATGTAGAGTTGTATTATTGCATTATGCTGATTGGGTGGCTGGTATTCCATTTGGGATCCTTCATCACTCCACTTCTGGGATGGACTTATAATGTATTTCAGCCATCGTATGACCCCTCTAACCTCACACATTAGGGGGCATCTGTTATAGCTGATTTCACCACTCCAGGTGAATCACACTTTGTATGGCCTTCCCCTGTCCCGATACAAACTCCTTAAACCCCATGGACCATTTTTTGTCCTTTGATGTTTCCTTGATCATCCCTAAAAACATATGAAAAATGATACATGCGATTTTTAAACCTATAAGCGCGTATATACGTGGGTTTGACCACTAAAACCGTGCACATCGGGATGTGTGCATAATCCAAATCCTTTTGGATTTTTCCTTGACATGGATCTAACTCATTTGACTCTTGGCCTTCCCTATGCCTTGAGATCGCTTGGATTCAACCTTTCATTACCCCTTTGGAAGCTATATAAGGAATCCCTTGGTACATTGAAGGCAAGAAGAGAGAATTGAGAGAAAAGAAACTATAGTCCATTGTTTCCAGAACTTATGCTTGAGTCTACATCCCTTTGTCCCTTGGAGCACTAGTGTGTTCTTCCCAAGCTTTCCTTTTGCTTGTGATCTTGCTATCGAGAGATGGAGGATTGAGGTGGTGGAGGCCCAAGTGGGGGATTCAGTTTCTCCGGTTCGTAGACGTGCGGTCAGAGGTTGTATCTTGTAATCTCTGATTTATATTAATAGAAATATATTTTCCTGTCCAATAATGTGTGTTTGAATGAATATTTTATCCATGGGATCATGTCAAATGCTTGTACATTATTGATTATATATGCTAGAATATATCTAACACCATGATATATAGAATGCTTGTATTGTTTACTTATTGTTGAGGAAGTAATCTACCAATTGAAGCTGAATATTCGAAAGCTCAACGGGGATCTACTTCAATCGTCCGGAATAAGGTATGAGGTCTGATCCTTTAGTGTTAGACATTTAATTTCTATTGCATATTGGAAAGGATTGATTTCTAGAGTCAAGATGTCTGTTGTGGTACCCCAAGCCATAGGAAATTCTCTCTGTAACACCCACACCCACCTTGATCATGCTGGCAAATGTGAAATCGTTTGGTCTCATTCCTGTTCTCTGCATATGCCAAAAGAGTTTTAAGGCTTTCTCTATAGGCCCATTTTGATCATACCTAGTAACTATAGTGGTCCATGTGATTGCCTCCCTCTGAGGCATTCTGTCAAACACTTTATGTGCATCCTCAATTCTTTCACATTTGGAATACATGTTGACAAGTTTGTTTCCTATGAAAATAATTGATGAAAGATCAGAGATAATGGTGTGGGCATGTACCTATCTTCCCTCTGCAAGTGCCTTAAACCTTACACACCATTCCAGAAGAATGTGATAGCAATTGTAGTTCGTTGTAATAGCTTCAGGTAGAATTTCATTGTTTGGCACTAAGATTCAAATATGGTTTTTATTATACCGAATGGAGATTTTAATGGTTTCTGCTTCTTCCTGTGTTGGGTTTTCTCTTGGCCATTCTTCCGGCAGAGAATTGGCAATGGCGGAAGTGCTAAGCGCGATGGATACTTTGGGTTTGATTCGACCCTCCACATTTACAAGCATTCGATTAGATATTATTTGATGGGAAAAGAATATTCAATGTAGTTATCACAAGGCTGTTCGTCTGTGAACACCCTATACCAAATAATTTGTCCTATTCATGCACTGATGATCAAAACTAGCTTGTATTGATCAAAATTAGCCTATATTGATCAAAACTGTTGTTCCCTCCTCTAAACACGAAATTTTCGATATACATTTTCTTTCTTTACTAGTAAATAACTTGCTTCCTGATTCAATAATTGAGGCTTTGGAATTACATATTTAGCTATGTTTATAAACCCTAGAACTCTACAGATGGATTTTGGGGGGGGGAATAAGAAAGAAGGGTATATTCAAGGCCTAACAGGTTGCATACTTTAAACTATTCATATATTCTAGACTACTCAGATGGTCAGAATAGCAACGATGATCCCCTTTTTCCCAAACTAAAAATTAACAAATGTATACAGACCAATATGAACTGAGATATATACACATATTGAGCTGGGATATGATATATGTAAAGATTGAAATTGGCACCTAGAAATGATAATACATAGATTTATTTTGGCACCTACAGATCATAAAAACTACATACCAAATTTAGGTCAAGATCATACTCACCATTGTTCCAAATCGTGCTGACTCCTCTGCTCCTTACTTCCTTAGTCCCAAACAATAGAAGAAGAAATTTAGGTCTCGTTTGGGGGTTTATCAAATCTAAAAAACATAATGGGGCCTTCATTGTATCCAACCATTTTATCAATGATCCAAGTTACGATGGCATTTTGTGGACAGAGACCTCAGTGGTAAGCAACCCACCAGCAGAGGGTAGGCTCTTGGTTCAATTCCTCTACCAAGACTTACAAAACATAACAGAAAAGATAAATCTATCCCATAATATTTACATAAATAAACTACACCCACCTCTATAATTTGTGCAAAGGAGCTTCCCCCAGAATATTAGCTGCCAATTCCAGTACATCTCATTGGAAAAACTCTGGACCCAATATTTTATATCCTTCAACAGAAACTTCACAATTTCTAGTTCCAGCCCTCATTGAGGCCGTGACTGACTTTCGTGAACTCAGCAATTACAGGACAATCTTCTGCATACATATTTGTGGGCTCCTTGCATTTTCTGTGACTCTTGGGATACCCTCCTGTAATGTTTCTGTAACGCCCCCGATCCTCCGACCGGGCAAGAGGACACTACTAAACACCAAAACATATGGGCATCTATCCCCATGAACATGATCATACATATAATGCTGAAGCAAGGTACTTAAAACATAAAACATACTATGATGCATAATTGTTCATATACATAGCGAAAGAAAACAACATTCATTCATATACAATCCAACATTCAACATGTCTATCATCATAATTCATTAACAGTAATTACAATTGCAAAATAGATTAGTCCAGAATACTTATCTTATGAGAACTGTCCAACAACCAGCTACGTCACTGCAATGTTCCACCCAACCATAGGCCCACGTGCTCTTTAATCTCTCAGCAACATTTCCACCCTCGAGCCAGGCATGATTCCCCAAGGAACAAGGAACTAGCAGGCTTACACATAGCCAAGGATAACAACACCACAAGGATACACAGTTTAGCCAAGCCAACATAGTTGGGTTTATTAGGCGAACAACGGATCAACCAAGCCAACATAGTTAGGTTTATCAAGCCATTTAGGAACTATGAAAAGATAAATGCTAAGCTGGTGAGCTCATTGAATAGCTAAGGACACCTACACCAAAACTAGCCTAACTTCTAGGACACCCACACACACCCAACACAAGGAAATCAGTCCTTTCTTTGCGACATAGTCCCTCAGACCTTGATCTCCCTTCCAATGCTATTCATGGGTTGTGGAGAAGAAATCCAGCCCTCTAGTTCTTCCTGTGTGGTTCCCAAACACACCAGGTTTATCAAGCACATCAGGCCTTCATTCACCACTCCAATGCAGTCCGAGGACAAGCTGCTACGTGCATGTAGAAAATAAGCATTTCACAACTTGAATAGGGGAAGACAAATCCCTGAATCATTCTTGGCCCTATCATGGAAAAAATGATTCCTCAGCAACCTAAATCAGCCCAAAACATAAAGGGGGACACAGCCCAACAAAAATTGAACAGGACCACAGCCAACGTTCAGTGTAGAAGTCACAGACACCAATCATGGGAAGACAATATTGAAGCCTCTGCACCTTTACATAGTCAATAATGGGGGAGATAAAAAAATAGCCTCTCAGCATGAACAGGAGGAAAAACATCTCATAGACTAGAAACCAAAGAGAAAAGGGAGAATGAACCCCCAATCAATGGATCGTGGATCCTTTTAACTCAACTCCGCATGAGGAAAATGGATGGCCAGTGATGGGGAGAGTGGACAGAACAAAACGGTTGGTATACCAAGCAGCACATGAGGAAACCACTCCCCAGTCATGTGTGTGACTGAAGTAGCTAGTGGAGAGTGTGTGGGGGAGAGCCTTCCAGCCCCCCCCCCCACTACGTAGCATTCACTGCCTTCTACTAAAATAGGAGTTGAAGTGGCTGACACATGACTTTTCCCATGGGTTCCAGGTTTAAGAATCCCCCCTTATTCTTAGGAAATTATTCCTTTTTCAATATGGTTGCAGTGAACATAGATGGTTGGGGTTATTTAATTAAAATGCATAGTTACATGATGCCATAACTTAATATGTATGCCGCATATCCCGATATACCATCGGTAACAGTTCTAATCACTGAAACATAACCAAATCGATGGTGGGGATTTTGCCTATAACTCCACACCATGGTTATTTACAATATATATATCTATCATGTGTATTTAATGCATCGAGGTCAAAATCGGGGTGTTACATTCCCCTCCCCCTTCAATAGCACTGTCCTCAATGCTTTACAAAATTTGAACAAAATGCTACACTGGTACCACCTCAGTGTTCCACAGAATTGAACAAAAATGGATGTGCCAACCACATGGCATCCTCCAGCTCCCACGTAGCCTCTTCAGGTCTGTATTTCTCCCATTGCACCTTTACCTGCCCTATGGCTCGGTTCCAAAGCATTGTGACCTTCTTGTCAAGGATACGCATTGGATTGATTTGGAACTCTCCCTCGGGTTCCACCTCAATCACATCCCAATTTATCACATGGTTAGGATCATGTCCATATCTCTTAAGCAAAGAAACATGAAAAACATTATAAGCTCTATTACTAGTAGACAATGCAAGTCTATATCCAACTATCCCTATTCTTACAAGCACTTCGAATGGCCCACAATATCTTGGTGACAGATTGGCACAACTTCCAAGCTTCAAGGAACTCTTCTTTGCAGTCACTCTGAGGTAGACATGATCCCCAACACTAAATTCTCTATTCATCCTATGCTTATTTGCATATCTTTTCTGTCTATCCTATTTTGATTTCAGATTCTGCCTAATATTTACAACCTCTTACTCCATTTCCTTGAGCAATTCTAGTCCAAGCACAACCCTGCTCACTGGGTTATCCCAAGTCACTAGTGTTCTACACCTTCTTGTTATAGCGGATTTCAACACACTAGGTGAATCACACATTGTATGGCCTTCCCCTGTCCCGCTGTAGACTCATTAGCCCCTATGGACCACTTTTTGTCTTTTGATGTATCATCGACCATCCCTCAAAACATTAGAAAAATGATATACGCGGCATTTTCCCCGATAACCACGTACATACGTGGATATTCCCATTATAGTCGCATACATCGAGATGTGTACATAATCCAAAATCCTTTGGAGCGTTCCTTGTCTTGGATCCGACTCACATGACTCCTGGCCTTCCATATGCCTTGAGATCACACGGATTCGACCTTTCAGTATCACTTTGAAAAGCTATATAAGGAACCCTTGAGACATTGAAAGCATGAGAGAGAATTGAGAGTACCGAAACTATAGTCCATTGTTGCCAGAACTTATGCTTGAGTCTGCATCCCTTTGTCCCTTGGAGCACTGCTGTGTTCTTCCCAAGCTTTCCCTTTGCTAGTAAGCTTTCTATTGAAGTGATGGAGGATTGAGGTGGTGGAGGCCCAAGTGGGGGATTCAATTTCTCCGGTTCGCAGACGTGCCGTCAGAGGTTGTCACTTGTAATCTCTGATTCATATTAATAGAAATATCTTTTCCTGTCCAGTAATGTGTATTTGAATGAATATTGTTTCCAATGGAATATGTCAAATGCTCATACATTATTGATTTATATATGCTAGAATAGATCTAACACCATGAAATATAGTATGCTTGTATTGTTTACTTGTTGTTGAGGATGTGCCATAACAATTCAAGCTGAAGATTGGAAAGCTCAACGGGGATCTACTTCAACCGTCCGGAATAAGGTACGAGGTTCGATCCTTTAGTGTTAGATGTTTTTATTTATATTGCATATTGGGAAAGATTGATTTCTAGATCCTAGCTATCTGTTGTGGTACCCCAAGCCATAGGAATTTCTCTCCGTAACAGAATTGGCGACTCCGCTGGGGAGTTCCTAGTAATTTTCCTTTGGGGGTTGATCTTTTGGAATTCAATGTATTTGAAGTGCTCTCTCTCTCTTGTTTCTGTGTCGGGTATGGGGGCATGTATGCCTGGTAGAGATTGATTGGTGTGAATTTAGTCTCAGCCTGTTTGTTTGCCTTGAATTTGTGCATCTTTCTCTTCCTGTACGCGGGTTTGTCAATTACAGTCGCGTATACACGTGGTTTACCCTGGTATTTCCGCGTATACACGTGGGTTCACTACGCACAGTCGCGTATACTCTGGTTTTTACATTTTTGTGGAAGATTGTGAATTGCTGGGTGAATGTTGTTAGTTGCTGAGTCTCCTTTGGCACTGCCTGAGTCTGTTAATACCTCTGTGTTTGACCAGAAATGTTTTTTTTAGCCTAAATTTTTTCTTTTAGGAAAGTTGTTGTCATGGCATCTTTGATTTTTTGTTTGAGATTAGTGCATTAGAGTCCTTTTGCCTTAGTGCTTTGCTGGAATGCTGTTTATGTGTGCTTGCAGAGTCTGGGGTGGTTAGAATCATTCTCTTTCTTTTTGTATCTCTTTATTTTCAAAAAATCCTAAATATTTGCTTATCATCATGCATTGCATTATGCATTTTGCATTGTACTTGCATTAGATCTAGATTTGCTTTGGAGTAATAGTTAGGACTTCATATAGGGAAATTTGCATTCAGCATTTGAAGAAAAATTGTCCATTCACGTAGTACGCATACCCTGTTTTCATGGACACAATGTATTTGCATTGATTGTTAGGTGTGCATTTTACTTCTTGTTGCGTCATAACACCATTAGTTGCACGACCATACCCTATTTTTGAGTAATAAAGCAAAACTAAAATCAACGCTAATTAAAATGAATTACACTCTTTTCTTTTCTAGGGTGCACCAACAAGCTTAGGTTTTAGGATCTTGGAATAGTTCATTGTGAGTCGATTCTCCAAGATCACTAAACAACAACAACTAGGTGTCTGTCCAGGGAGTGTGTGAAATCCTTTATATAACCAGTGTTCTCAGGAAGCTCCTCTCAAAAGGGAGTCAAGCACTAGGCAGTGTGAGCGGTTGTTGATTGGGATAACCCCTGGTCGAGAACTGTGTAGCACCAGCGATATAGCCAGGATTGTATTCATATCTGGGGGCTCTTTCGGGAGTTTCGGGCTTTGCTACTCTTCCCATATGGTCAATACCGCCTGCGACTGTCCGCCTGAGCGTTGATTATATTGAGGTGACCTTAGTGACCTTACCTAGGATATCGAGGGGGTACGTGTAGTGGTTATTCTACATGTGTCCTGGCCAGGTTGGGGTCGAACAGCACAGTCGCTTTACACGTTGAAGCTGAGGGCCACAATAATTGGTTTCGAACCTCCGCTTGTGGTGACAAGGGCCTCTCAAGCCTCTCCTAGGTGAGACATACCGGCCACATTCAGGAGCTCACTTATCCAGCCCTTGTTTGCTTGCTTTTGGCTTTAGATTTGATAGTGATTGCTCTGTGCATGCTAGTTGGCCCAGGGTTGACGTAAATAGAGAGTCTTTGCTTTTTGTTAATTCATTGTGGAGTCGGGTGCTGTTCTGCGCCGCTCTCATCGGTTAGAAGGACTTTCGCCTTCCACTTCTCCTCGTCTTTTGGGAGAGGGGCCTAGACGGTCCAGGTGGACTATGTCACACACTAATTCACACACCATGGAGGATCATTCAGAGACTATTCCTGAGCCACCTCCTCCCATTCGTATTGATAATGGGGAGCTTACCCCTACATATGATCCCTCACCTGACCTAGCTGAGATTGGTCTTGTTATTTCCCAGACAGGATCTTTTCATGAGAGACCTCCTCACCCTAGGGCAGACTCCCCATTGACCCATTACCGGTATGGAATGCCGGATGATGTCGAGACTCACTTTGACCCTCCTAGTACCATCTATGGTAGTTATGTTATGACTGGTTTTCCTATGCACGATTTGACATTTCATGTTGAATCCGACTTTGACCCTAACACTATGCCTGGGGGCATTCCCATGCCTTACCTTCCAGAGAGGTTTGGGAGTACTAGTCACATTGCACCTTCTGTCCCAGTGGCGGAAGCTCCATCTTATATACCTCCTAGGTCTAGAGTTAGTGATCTGATAGGGATACCAGGTTCTAGACGAGTGACGATAGGCACTAGTACATTTCTTCTTACTGAAATTCCTTTGTCCTCGCTTCCGAGTTCTTCAAATGTAAACCCTCCACCTTACTCTCGTGGTCCTTCGATTTGGCACATAGCTACGTGTCAGATCCGTACTGCGGTTACTAGACCAATTGTGTCTCAAGCCTACATACCACCCGTGGTTTCGGGAGGTTATGTTCATGTCTCTAGAGGTCAGATTGCTACTTCATCGACATATATCCCTACTTCTGGCATGTATATACCTACATCCAGAATGTATGTACCTACCTATGGAGTGTCTCATGGGGCATCACAGCCGATGACCTATGGACCCTACTATGGGGCGCAATATGGACATGTCTCTCCACCTTATGGAGGCGGGTATTCACAACCTGCTTACTCTCCTTCTCCTTCTCCTAATACTTCTCTTACTACCTTTCGGTCCTGCTGTACCTCGTCTAGAGTCTATATTTCTTTGCAAGTCTATCAAACTCTGCAACATGGCAACATTCAACTGATTCTACTCTTCTTGGGATTTAATCAAGCTTCTCATGGTGGTTGCCACATCTAATGGTGTCTCTTGGAATCTCCTTCCATTAGACTCTACGTCATCATTTCCATTACGGACATTTTTCTCCCATGGCATCTCCTGCACGCTCGTAAGAGTCCCAAGCATCATATTTGTCATGGGTTCTCATGACTGAACCACCTCTTGCTTTACCACACTATTCTACCTGGAATACTACCCCTAGAGGTGTCTATAATTCTGCAAACGTGTTAGTAGAAAAACTGTTAGATGCATATCATCAATATAAATCAGAACTACTTACCTTCCTCTCCCGAAAATTCATAAAAATAACAATTTTTCTAAAACACAGAATTTTCTCTCTTCTTGTTTAGCCCTGTAATCCACTGACAATCTGCTGAAATCTGCTGAAAACAGTTGGAATTTGCTGAGAAAAATCTATGGGGAAAAATCCAAATTTTCCTTTGGCCCAATCAAACCCTTTCCCAATAATTTTTTCGACACTTCTGCGGTCGAAACAACTAACATTCTGCTATATCGAACCTTCAGTCTTCTAGAATTCCGAACTGTTCATTGGGCCTCTTTCCCACTAGCCTTCCGGCATTTCAGTGATCAAAACGTCTAAGCTTCCAATTTGCATCGGCAGGTTGTTCACCTATTTCCTTCTGGCATTTCGGCGGCCAGATCCACTAACTTTCTCTGCGGCTCATCGATGGCCTATTTGTCTATTTTCCTTGGCTGTGTCAGGCCTATAGTGGTCTAACACTCTGAACTTTATCAGTGGGGAAACCAACTAACCGTTACATCGATGGTCGAGTGCTCTGTGCATTGGGTAGTTAGTCCTCTATGCTTCCGCAATGGTGACCGATGAAATTCCTGCATCTTCCACGGCCATAACTTTGTCGGTGGTCAGAACCTCTAGCATTTGCAGCATCAGCGATCCAAAACCGAATGGGTCCGCAGTGTCGGTGATCGGATCCTCTACCCATTAGGTGGCTAGTTCTCTAGGAAGCTGCAACCACGGACTCCCAATCGACTAAAATTTTTCGACTTCCATCGACGCTCAAGATCACTAATTTCTTCCGAATCATCGAGGGACTCATCCACTAACATGCGCTGATCGTCGATAGCCTCAACACTTAGAAAAATATCGGTGAAAATTTCGTTTTCTCCTTCCTACAATACTCCATCGGCTGTCTCATCAACTATTTCCTGCCGACACTATGGCTACTCCCTCAGCTAGTCATCGACGATCTAGTCAACTAATCGTCTCCAATCACCAATGGTCTTATTGGAGATTCGTTAGACTAAGTTAGGCCAGTGTTTCAGTGACCTTCAGCTGATCTCCGCTGAAACTGCGGCTCCCGCATCCACTAAGTTTCACCGATGGCCAATGATTCTCATACTTATAAAAAAAATTCAAAATTTCTTCCTCAACCTTATTTCCACCGCTTCATCAGCTCAAACATCTTTTATTCTTTGCAAACATTTTGGCACCTTCACTATCTATTTTTCGACATTACAACTACACCATCAACTAAGTATCGGTGATCCAATCCTTTAATCCTCGTCGATCGCCGATGGTCTTATCACTTCAGTTTTCTGCCACTCTGCATCAGCTGTCGAAACAACTATTTGCTACGGCATTGATGGTCAGGGACTCTACTCGTCGAAATATTAGTCCACTAGACTTCCGCAATGACGGGTGCATGAACCACTAATTCTTGTCGATGTTCATCGGCGACCAATACCACTGACTTCTGCCGATCGTCGATGATTTTATAGCCTTAGAAAAATTTTCAAAATTTTTCTTCTTCACCATCGCTATCGGCGGTTCAACCAACTATCATCTTGTTTTTGTCACCAACGTTTCGGTGCTCACATCCTCTAAGTTTCGTCGATGGCTGAAGAACACCTATAGAAATTTCACGATCTCCCTTCCATCGTCGGGTGAGATTCAGACTACGCGTTCCGCTGTGTTGGAGGACCTTCCAACTAAGTGATCTGCTGCATCGAAAGAACTTCTCACTAATTTTTTCAATGAGTCGATGATTCCAACACTTAAGCGAAAATTTATTTTTTTGAAGTTTAAAGTTTTCCTGATCTCTCCTGGGAAATAGGCAACCTGCCTCTGCTAATTGATCTTTCATGGCCCATTCACGCCCATGCTATAACCAGGACTCTATCACTACATCTTCGTGGCCCATTCAGGCCCATGCTGCAACCTTTGCTCTAATACCAGACTGTAGCGTCCCCGACCCTCCGACCGGGCAAGAGGATGCTACTAAACACCAAAACATACAAGCATCTAGCCCCATGAACATGATCATACATATAATGCTGAAGCAAGGTACTTAAAACATAAAACATACTACGATGCATAATTGTTCGTATACATAGTGGAAGTGAACAACATTCATTCATATACAATCCAACATTCAACATGTCTATCATCATAATTCATTAACAATAATTACGGTTGTAAAACAGATTAGTCAAGAATACTTATCTTGTGAGAACTGTCCCACAACCAGCTACATCGTTGCAACGTTCCACCCAACCATAGGCCCGCGTGCTCTTTAATCTCTCAGCAACGCTACCACCCCTGAGTTGGGCATGATTCCCCAAGGAACAAGGAACTAGTAGGATTACAAATAGCCAAGGATAACAACACCACAAGGATACACAGTTCAGCTAAGCCAACACAGTTGGGTTTATCAGGCGAACAATGGATCAGCCAAGCCAACACGGTTGGGTTTATCAGGCCATCCAAGAACTGGGAAAGGATAAATGCTAATCTAGTGAGCTCATTGAAGAGCTAAGGACACCTATACCAAAAATAGCCTAACTTCTAGGACACCCACACACACCCAACACAAGGAAATTAGTCCTTTCTCTGTGACGCAGTCCGTCAGACCCTGATCTCCCTTCCAGTGCTATTCAGGGGTTGTGGAGAAGAAAGACATCTATCTAGTTCTATCTATGTGGTTCCCAAACGCACCAAGTTTATCAAGCACATCAGGCCTTCATTCACCACTCCAATGCAGTCCGAGGACAAACCGCTGCATGCATGCAGCAAACAAGCATTTCATAGCTTGAATAAGGGAAGACAAATACTTGAATCATTCTTGGACCTATCATGGTCAAAA
>LPNX010010156.1:2626-20388 GCA_001517045.1 Pseudotsuga menziesii | reverse complement strand
AGGAGGAGGTCACTATGGCCAAGGTCATGGTGGTAATCAATCCTATATGAACCAGGGAGCAGTCCCTAGACCTCATCATGCTAAGCTCCCTTTCCTCGCAACACTCAATTTACCTGACTTATCGAGACTTACGAATGATCCTATGGCTCATGACCCAGCTTAGGCAGCTGTCCCTACCAAGCTTCCTTCGGACATACCTAAGTTTGAAGGAAAACTAGGAGAGGATCCGAGTGAACATGTTACAACATTCCACCTATGGTGCTCTTCCAATTCATTGCATTAGGACTCAGTCCGTTTGAGACTATTTCAACGCACCCTTACAAGGCCTGCGGCAAAATGGTATATAGAGTTACCTAGGGGTGCCTTTACATTGTTCGATGACCTTGCGATGACTTTCCTTAATCACTTCCAGCTACCGGTACGATATGATGTTGGTACTGAACTCTTGTCAACATTTCGACAAGATAAAGCCACCCATATTTCTGATCATATTCAGGAGTGGCGTAGACAGAAGAGATTAATCAAATCCTTTATACCGTCGGAATTTCTCCTTGAGTGGTTCCTCAAGTCTTTATTTCCATATATCGCGAAGGATGTTTCCACATCCGGAGTGCAGAATGAGGAACAAGCCATCTTTAGGGCACAGGAACTAGACTTGATCTATGCTCAGTCTGGTTTGTTATATGAGATTATACCTAATGCCCCTCGTTCTAGTTTCGATCCCAAGGTCAAACCTGGACCACATGTCGATGGCATTGTGGGTAGTGCAAGTAAGAAACCTGCAGGTTCGGTTGTGAAACAAGTTTCTCAGTTGTCAATCAACCAATCTGCCTCGGGACAAGCTATGGCTTCGTCTCAGCCCACCCAAACGACGAATGTACTTGCTGTGCAATCGTCTGACCAGAAGGGTAACCAGCAACCTGGACGGAATCGAAAAAAGGGTAAAAACAATAATAAGAAGGGTGGGAATAAAAATGAGAATGCCAACAATAATGACAAGAACAATAAAAATGCTGGGGGGGACAAGCAGAATAAGCGTAAGGTTAATTTTCCTTGCAATCTTTGTAAGGATGATCACCTTACTTACTTGTGCCCTAGGATGGATGAAGCTTTGAAGTTCATAGCACAGGGCCCAGCTGTGTTAACGAACCCTTTACCGCATAACCAAAATATGAACTCGAAGTCCCATGATCAATCTAGTGATGAAGGTCCACCTGAAACTAGTGGTCATGGGTGCATTAATATGGTCCGTGCCGTGAAAGTTGTGATGCGTGAGAAAGATTATTCTTCGTCACAACCCAACCCAGGCAAAGAACCCGATCCACCAGGAACCTCTTTGCGTATTGAGAAACCTGCGGATAAGCCTGAAGCTGCACCTCACATTACTAAGGGGGTACTTAAGCGTTCGGGGCATAATCTAAATGCCCGAGCCGCCCAGAACTATTCAGTTGTCAAGGACTTGGGTCATACTCCTTGTGCGATGTCTGCATTGGAAGTGCTTCAGAGTTGTCCGTCGCAAAGGAAGGCTTTGCTTTCCGCTCTTGGTGTGAATGGTTATGATTCTTCCTCAGTGATCAAACTTGAAACCGCAGGACATCAGCCTCGCTTGCCCTACTATGTGTCCCTTTTGGTGCATGTAGAATGTCTTAATATGATCGTCAAGCGTACTGTAATTGACGAGGGCGCTGCTGCTTCTGTGATGTATTTGTCTTGTTGGAAGGGTCTTGGTTCTCCTGAGTTGTCAAAGTCTATGACCATGTTAACTGCTTTTGATGGGAGATCGTTTAGGCTACACGGTATCCTTCCTTCTCTTAAATTCCGTTTGGGAGGGAAGACCATTGCGATAGAGGTTGAGGTGGTTGATGCACCCCTTGACTACAATCTCTTACTGGGAAGGAATTGGATGTATAGTATGCAAGCCATTGCGTCCTCTGTATTTCGCGTTGTATGCTTTCCTCATAATGGGAATATTGTGACGATTGATTAGTTGTCATTCAAGAATCTGCCTGTTAGTGCATCTTCGGAAGCTTCGGTTCCGAAAGTTGAACATTCCCAGCCGGCAACTGGGAGTGTCGGTGTAGGTATGTATCCTTCCCTTATGGGAACCTTTAGTTTTCCTGCACCTGTCCTCATGATAGGAGCTCGTTTCGATGGTGCTTCCACGTCTACGAGATCGGTGCCTTTTCGCACAAATCATATGGAAGATCCTTAGATTCTTCCATCGTCGAGTCCTTCGAGTGAGGCCATTGAGACGAGTGTGCCATTGCCTGCAGCCATGATTGCTTACCAAGCTAATCTTCAATATGCTGCAGAGCCTTGTTCTTCTTCTTCACGGACAGAGGAGGAAGACCCCTATGTGCTGCCCGCATGGGCAGTACAGTCTTCTCATGCCCACGATTACCTTGATATGGTTTTCCCTTCAGATGAAGCGATTATCGAGGCTATGTCGGGAATTGAGCCACCATGGGAGGAACTTCATCATAGATCATATTTCCTTCCAGAGCTTGACCTTTTGGAGCATGAGGATTATAGGGAGATTCTTAGACATAAAGTTGGTAGACCCATGATTCCATTAAGCTCTCCTGGTTAGATGGCTAATGGAAACATGGCAAACATATCGTCAACTATGCCTATCAACATTTCTTGCAACCCTGGTACAATTGAGAATGTATACATTGGGGAGGATTGTTCCCAAGATGAGATTTGTGAGTATACCGAGCTGTTCAAGGAATTCCGTGATGTTTTTGCTTGGTCTTACGATGAGATACCAGGGATTGACCCTCGGATTGTCGAACACGAAATTAATACTTACCCCAACACTAAGCCTATTCGACAACATTTACGCACGGTAAATCCTAGGAAAGCACCCGCCATAAAGGCAGAGATAGAGAAACTATTGAAAGCTGGTTTCATCTATCCCGTTCCCTTGACGGAGTGGGTTTCAAACCCTGTTCCGGTAGATAAGAAGCAAGGAGCAATCCGTATATGCACTGATTTCCGTGATTTAAATCATGCCTGTCCTAAGGATAACTTCCCCACACCATTTATAGATCGGATTTTGGATGAGTGTGCGGGTAGCAAGGTGTTCTCCTTTATGGATGGTTTTTTCGGATATAATCAGATTCAAATTAAACCTGAGGACCAACACAAGACCGCATTTATTTGTCCTTGGGGAACATTTGCGTATCTGAAAATGCCTTTCGGCCTTAAAAACTCCAGAGCTACGTTTCAGCAGGCGATGACCTTGATTTTCCACGATCTCAAGTCCATTATCGAAGTATTTTTGGATGACCTCGCTGCTCATTCTCACATGAGGATGCGTCATTCTTATCACTTGAGATTGGTGTTCGAAAGATGCCGACACTATGCTGTTAGATTGAACCCTCATAAGTGCATCTTTTGCATGAAATCAGGTCGTTTATTAGGATTTATTGTTTCGAAAGAGGGTATAAGAGTCGACCCCTTGAAAGTGGAGGTAATACTTCAGTTGTCTCCCCCGCGAAATATTCATCATCTTCAGTGTTTGCAAGGCATGGCAAACTTCCTACGAATATTTGTTGTCAATTTCGCCAATTTGACTAAAGGTTTCATGCGTCTCCTGAAGAAGGATACTCCCTTTGAATGGGATGAGCGAGCCCAGGAGTCCTTCGATGCCCTTAAGAGAGCCCTAGCATCGGCCCCAGTGATTAGTCCTCCGGATTATAGCCGTGATTTCCTATTATATGTGGCTGCGTCTTTAGAGACGATTGGGATGGTTTTGGTTCAAGAGGATGAGGAGCTCCAGGAGCATGTCATATATTATTTGAGCCGAAACCTTATTGACGCAGAGATTCGGTATTCTCATGTTGAGAAGCTTGCCTTGGCCACTGTACATGTGGTGCAGCATTTGAGACATTATATTCTCCTTCGCCAAACCTTGGTTGTTTCCCATGTCAATCCATTTCAGTTAGTCCTCACACGTAGGATGATTGGGGGAAAATATAATAAATGGATTGTCATCCTGCAAGATTTTGATCTCGAGTTTGTTTCAGCAAAATCGAAGAAATCTTTAATCTTTGCAGAGCTCATATCGGATTTTTCGAGTGAGGCTAAGGAGTTGGTATGTGAAGATACGTTCGTTGATGAACACATTTTCTTGATCTCAACGGCTGAACCATGGTACAGAGATATCATAGTATATTTGCAAATGCAGAGGACCCCTACTCACCTCTCGCAAGATGAGCGACGTCGGTTACGTCATGTTTCCAAGAACTACCTCATTGTGGACAATACTTTGTACCGCCGTGGAGTAGATTCCCTTTTACGACGTTGTTTAACTCATGAGGAGGCTGAGGTAGTGCTTAATGATTTCCATGGAGGGGCGTGTGGTGGTCATTTATCTGGGCTTGCTACAGCTCAAAATATTTTGAGAGCAGGATATATCTGGCCGTCGATCTTCAAGGATTGTATGGAAGCGGTCAAGAGGTGCCACCCTTGCTAGGTGTTTTCACGTAACATGCGCTCGAAGCCTACCCCATTACACCCTATTATCACCGCCGGTCCCTTCACCAAGTGGGGGCTCAATTTTATGGATTGCAACCCAACTTTGGCTGGGGGGCACCATCATATCATAGTGGCTGTCGATTACTTCACGAAATGGGTTGAGGCAATGCCTACAGTAAAATCCGACGATGAGACAGCCGCTCACTTTGTATTCAACCAAATCATTTCTAGGTTCGGGATTTCGAGAGAGCTAGTCACTGACCATGGTTCGCACTTTCAGAACCGTATGATGGAAGAGTTGGCATCAAAGTTAGGGTATAAGCAAGAGCACTCCTCTTCTTACTATCCTCAAGCGAATGGACAAGTTGAAGCAGTGAATAAATCACTTAAGTCCATTCTCCAACGAACCATCGCACAAAGCAAGACGAACTGGCATATTATGTTGTACCCTGCTTTGTGGGCATACCGAACCATGGTAAAGACTTCCACTGGTTTTTCTCCATATCAGCTCGTTCATGGAGTGGAGTCAATATTGCCGGTTGAATGCGAGATTCCTTCGTTGAAGTTAGCCGTGGAACTCTTACCAGACACTTCACCTTTGGAGGAGCGTTTGGTTCACCTTGAGCAACTCGATGAGCAGCGTAGAGATGCCTTGGTGACTCTAGAGGTTAATAAGCGTCGCGTAAAGGCCCAATACGATAAGTATGTCCGTCCGAGAGTGCTAAGTGAGGGAGACTTGGTCCTTTTGTGGGATCAATCAAAAGAACCCTTGGGGGCAGGGAAGTTCAATCCTATGTGGCATGGTCCTTACGTGGTCAAGCGTGTATTAGAGAAGGGTTCCTACGAGTTAGTGGATTACGAAGGGACGGCCTTGGCGGAGCCTAGAAATGGGCTCTATCTCAAAAAATACTATGCATAATATTTAGCCAAGGTTGTTTGTTGTATATTATTGTACAGCTTTTTTGCATAGTTAGGTCTTGTTTATCGTGATCGGGTTTGTGATTAGTTTCCATTTCTTATGGAAGAAGTCAATGGAATCTTCCACCTACATAGGATTCGCGGATGGTGCAAGCCGTCACACTCAACACTCAGCCTCAGCTGCTTGGGTGATTTTTACTCCTATGGGTCATGTATTGTCTTCAGGAGGTGTATGTCTACAGCCATCTTCCAACAATGTTGCTGAATATAGTGCCATTATCGAGCTTCTTTGGGATGCCATTTCACATGGTGTTCTCTCTCTTGAGGTACGTCTTGATTCAGAGTTAGTAGTGTCACAGCTAAATGGTTTGTACCATGTTAGAGATCCGACGTTATTGAGGAGATTCTTACGTGTGAGATTGCTAGAACGGAAATTTGAGAACATAACATATATACACATTCCAAGAAATTTTAATCAAATTGCTGACTCATATGCTAACTATGTGTTAGATTGGCATTTGTTTCATTCATCGTAAATTAATCATAAACACAATTTTTACACATGTAAATAAATAAACCGATCACAATAAAAAAAAATTATATACATCAAAATGTGGTAATACATAATGTCATAATACAAAATTGGGGCTTTGAAATCCACCATCATATACACGGTAGTACAAAACAGATACACTCCCAGGTGTCTACTCCTATGGAGGTGGATGAGGGTTGTGATCATGATATGTCACCACGGATCTAGCTAGCTGCCAGAATAAATGCACCCATGCGCGTGGTACACCAACCACCTGTCTCTGCATAGCCTCAGGCAAGTCCTCAACTTGCGCCATGGGAACCTTGTGAGTCAGTCGCACAAAGTTGGTATGGATGCTTTGGAGCATTCACTCTGCATCCACACCGGTGATATCATCTCCTCTTCCCCTCCGTCTATGATGTGGGAAGCCCTCTGGTTGCCATGGTCCCACATCTGCACATGAATGGTAGATGTCATTATGTATTGTCACCCAAAAATATGTCTTTTTGATTCCATTAATCAAGAAAACACAAAAAAATTAAATACTTCAAAAATTTTAAAAAGAGTAAGGGTCGAGATTCGTTACCTATGTCCCCATATGCTGATCCTGGTGGTAATGGCATGTCCGGGTCTCCCCGGAAGTCTATCCATACATAAGGGTAGTCCTCTATGGCAACAATCTGTCGTCGCCACCATGGAAAAAAGTCTGTTGGATAGGGGTTGGCCACCCTACCACCCCCCATTTTGCGCATCGCGTCTGCCCAACGTCGTTGGGCCAGATCTCGAACCCTGTGGAGAGGAACATCCACTCTAGGGCTCAATCCTGGAACCCGCTCAAAGAAGAAAGTGCTCAAGATACTGCTGAACCTGAAGTTCTGTATCCTACCTGCCTTGCACTCACTGAGCTGATGTTTCATGTTGCTCAATAGTGATGTGCTCCAGTCATAGATGGTCGGTTTCATGCACTCCACCACATAGAACATCAATGGCCAAGAGGCCTGATGGAGTGATGCTAAGCCTGCTATCCTGCCCAGCGTCAGTAAGATGGCCTTTAGGCCCAGTACCTGTAAAGCGTTGGTGGGGACTTGGCTCCCCACCTTCTCTGTCTCTGGATAGCAGTACACTGCGATGTACTCGTCAATAGTCAGCCCATGACCTAGCCCTCCTCGGGCACGAAGGTTCACCGTCTCACCTCACCGTGATAGACCTGTGATAAAGTAGATATCCTCCACCTCAATGGTGAGGGACATACTGTCTATCCGAAAGGACTCGGAGTCTGGATCCCAATAGTCTACAAGCATCTGTAGTAGTCCTGGTTTGACCCTCAAGCCTCCTAGGCACCAAAACTTGTAGATTCCGCATCTTCTTAGAGCTTCTTGAGCCATTCTGTCAGCCCTTACTGCTTCCTCCACATCACCATGCTCGCATTCTCGCCACTCTAGCACCATACTGCATGAGATTTTGACCAAAATGTCCATTAGATTCATGAAAATCTTAGTGTGCGGCGTCATATGCGACTGTTTTCAAAACAACCGCGTATGTACGCGGTTTCTGGTCCCTTTTCCGCGTATAGCCAGCCCTATATGCGGAAAAAGCCTCGATAACCACGTGGGCCGTGGCGCTCATGTAAGTTTGGCCTTTAAAAATTCATTTAACCATGAAAAATTATAAAATTTGTATTGAAATGCAAGCAGAGAACATGAGTAAATACCTGGAAGAATCGGTTGTGAATTCCGCCGGCTGGATTTCCTGGAATTTGCAGTTGAATATCAGATCTCCAATGGGTAAAAGTTTCAAATGATTTATATTTTTTACTATTTATAGAAAAAATTTCAAATATTTGAAAATTTTTACCCCCTTTCCTATAGTTTTGACTGTTTCTAACCATTTTGGATCGTTTCTGACCTAATTTGTGATGCAGAAGACCATTTTCAGTGCCGTTTCAGCCTTTGGATTGACCCGTTCGTACTGATCTCAGGTATAAAATCTATACTGGCATATAGGTTAGGTTCACCACCGTTTGCATTTTGCATGACCTTATGACCATGTCACTATATCCTTAGGTACGAACCCACTCTATTATGTCATGGAACCTTCTTGCTGCTATAGAAGTGGCATGATATGAGTGGTAGAGCCTCACCGTACATGGGTACCCTAGTTAGCGCCTTATTTGCATTTGGTGCCCATGCCTATGTTTCTCCCTTTAGGGTGTGGGAGTCCGTTGTATAGTATTTCCATGACATTTAGCAAGAGCCTCATACTCCTCTTGATCTTATGCTGGCTTTTTTTCCCTCCGGACTCCCCTTGTATCAAGTTGTGGATGCATTATCATGAGCTTTTCCTGTCTTATTTGAGCTTTATGCCGGCTCCCCTGACATTGCGTTTCAGCCATATAGCCTAAGCTTGTCTCATGTCTAGCCATGCAGAGCCTTTATTTATATCCTTCGCAGCTTGATTTCCTTTTTACCGGGAGGGGATGTTCCCCCGAGTGTCGATATCCTACACATGTATCCTTGCATTGAGCATAGGTATGTTCCACTGCTTGGAACTAGTTTGTTTGCCTTCATGACACTCGTCTCCTCCTAGTTTGTAACTATAAATCTAGTTTATTCTTTTTTCAAGCTTTTCAAATAAATGAAAAAGACCAAAAAAATCAAAAAACCAAAAAGCCGGACAAGAAAAGATATTATCTTTGGCAGCTGTCGAGTCGTGTCGCCTTCGAACAGAGCACTGTATATCACATCCATTGGTTGGGTTATAGTTTGACTTAGGAGCTGTACTCGTTATTTGAGTTTTATCTCCACCAACTGGTTAAGCTTCCAGTCCCTATGGAGCCTCTATTGATGCCTCCTGCGTCATAGAGATGTCCTAGTTTGTATATTGAGTCTATGTTGCCTTCATTCAGTCACCATACGCTGTTATGCTCTTGTTCGAAGGAAGTTGAAACCTGAGTCGGCCATTCCGCAGTTATCTTAACTTTGCATGTCGGCCATTCCCGGTACAGTTACTGGTTCGTGCACCTTATGATCGAGTCCTTCCACATTATACATCTTTGCTGAGTACCTCGTGTTGGATGATGGGGGATGCCCTAATGCCCTCCTTCCAGTGGATTTCATCCCATCGACTTCAGATCATTTATTCTGGGATTGGAATCTAGAGTCCTTTTGAGTGCCTTGAGACTTGCAGTCATCAGTGGCAGGTTCTCTCGCCATCGACAGTTTTGGGAATACATCAATGTCCCCTGATATATGGATTCTTTCAAGTGTTTGACCTCAACACATTTATTCACACTTGTTAGTTTGCACTCTAGTACCTTGATTCCCATTTTCATTATTGGTGGGTGATCACGTGTCTGTTAACGGTATACATCAATGACCGGTAATCAGACGATGGACTACTATGTTCGACCTTGACACCTCTATTCGCATAGTAGGACATGTACTCGTAGCGGTTTGTGTAGAATACCTTCCAGATTGGTGGCATCCACTATATGCTACCTCCTTGATCGTGCCAGTGCTCATGATATTTCAGCTCTCGTGACTTGTTCCAGTATATGTCAGACATTTCCAGCCACTATGGAGATCTTGATCTATAGTATAGCTTCAGCCTATGTGGAGATCATTGTACTTTGTATATCTTCATCATGGAGATTCTGATCTATGTATAGTGTACGTAGCGATGACCATATCTATGTGTTATCATGTTTCATGCCTATTAATGGCCATTGTACTCTTATGTATCCGGGACTGCTATATGTACTTGCAGTTATATGCAGAGTTGTATTATGGTATTATACTGATTGGGTGGCTGGTCTTCCATTTGGGTACCTTCATCACTTCACTTCTGGGATGGACTTATAATGTATTTCGGCCATCATATAACCCCTCTGATCTCATACATTAGGAGGCATCTGTTATAGAAGATTTCACCACACTAGGTGAATCACACATTGTATGGCCTTCCCCTGTCTCGCTGCAGACTCATTAGCCCCTATGGACCACTTTTTGTCTTTTGATGTATCATCTACCATCCCTAAAAACATTAGAAAACTGATATACGCGGCATTTTCCCCGATAGCCATGTACATACATGGATATTCCCATTATAGTTGCATACATCGGGATGTGTACATAATCATAAATCCTTTGGAGCGTTCCTTGTCTTGGATCCGACTCACATGACTCCTGGCCTTCCATATGCCTTGAGATCGCACGGATTTGACCTTTCATTATCACTTTGAAAAGCTGTATAAGGAACCCTTGAGACATTGAAATCATGAGAGAGAATTGAGAGTACCGAAACTATAGTCCATTGTTGCCAGAACTTATTCTTGAGTCTGCATCCCTTTGTCCCTTGGAGCACTGTTGTGTTCTTCCCAAGCTTTCCCTTTGCTATTAAGCTTGCTATCGAAGTGATGGAGGATTGAGGTGGTGGAGGCCCAAGTGGGGGATTCAGTTTCTCCGGTTCGCAGATGTGCCGTCAGAGGTTGTCACTTGTAATCTCTGATTCATATTAATAGAAATATCTTTTCCTATCCAGTAATGTGTATTTGAATGAATATTGTTTCCATTGGAATATGTCAAATGCTCATACATTATTGATTTATATATGTTATAATAGATCTAACACCATGAAATATAGTATGCTTGTATTGTTTACTTGTTGTTGAGGACGTGCCATAACAATTCAAGCTGAATATTGGAAAGCTCAATGGGGATCTACTTCAACCGTCCGGAATAAGGTACGAGGTTCGATCCTTTAGTGTTAGATGTTTTTATTTCTATTGCATATTGGGAAAGATTGATTTCTGGAGTCTAGCTGTCTGTTGTGGTACCCCAAGCCATAGGAATTTCTCTCCGTAACACTTCTTCCATACAAAGCTTCATACGGACTCATCCCCAGGGATCCTTGTTGTCCATTGTTATAAGCAAATTCTACCAAGTGTAGGTAATCTTCCCATTTGGTTGGTTTGTCCATCACGTACATGCGAAGCATATCTTCAATCACCTTGTCAACTCTCTCTATTTTCCCATCTGTTGGAGGATGGTATGTAGTGCTGAAGTTTAGCTTTGTACCCAAATTTGCAAACAAACCCTTCCAAAAATTGGAAGTGAACTTGACATCTCTGTCAGAGACTATTTCTTTTGGCAATCCATGCAATTTGAAAATCTCCTTCATGAAGATCTTTGCAATGGCATCAGTCTTATGCATAGACTTCACCGATATAAAATGTGCTGCCTTTGTCAACTCGTCTACCACAACCATGATGGAATCATGTTGTCTCCAAGTCATTGGAAATCCTATAATAAAATCCATGGAAATAACTTCCCATTTCCATTCCAGAACTGGCAAAGGTTGCAACAAGCCTGCTGAATGTTGATGCTCAACCTTTACCTGTTGACATTTCATGCACCTTGAAATGTATTCAGCCATGTCCTTTTTCATTCCTGGCCAAAAGTACTATTATATAGCTGTATCAATTGTCTTCTGGTATCCTGGGTGACCAGAATACGGAGCTTGATGGATTTCATCCATAACAACTCTCCTCAAATCTGCTGCATTGGAATATAAATTCTGCCCTTATAAGTGAGAAGTCCATCTTCTTCCTATTTATATCCCTCATACCTCTTCTCAAGACTTTACTGCTGAAATTTGTCTTTTACCTACTCATACAATTCATCTCCAGCATTAGGATTAGCAATCTACTGCCTCAAATCTGATTGGAAAATACTAAGAGACGCCACATCCATTTCATGCACCTTCCTGCTAAGTGCATCAGCTACCTTGTTTTCTTTCCCCTTTATGTGCTTGATTTCAAGATCAAACTCACATAAAAATTCCAGCCATCTTGCTTGCCTAGCATTTAGAGTAGGCTGATCAAATAGATACTTCAGACCACAATGGTCTGTCCTAAGCTCAAATATTCTACCCATCAAGTAATGTCTCCACATCTTGAGAGCATGTAATATGGCTGCAAGCTCTAAATCATGAGTGGCATAGTTCTTCTCATGCTCCTTCAACTTTCTTGATTCATAACATATCACGTGGTTGTCCTGCATAAGGACTCCTCCAAGCCCTTGTCCGCATGCATCGGTACATACCACAAAATCCTTCTCTGGATATGCAAATTTCAATACTGGTACACTGGTGAGAAGATAATTCAACCGCTATAAACTCTCTTCACACCTCGATGTCGATTTGAACTTTATCCCCTTCTTTTGCAAAGAAGTGATGGCATGTGCAACTTTGGAGAATCCCTTAATGAATGTCTTGTAGTATCCTGTAAGTCCCATAAAAGATCTTACATCCATCACATTTCTTGGAATAGGCCAATTCATAATGGATTCAATCTTCTCAGGGTCCACAGATATACCCTCTTCTAAGATAAAGTGACCCAAATACTGAATTCTATCTCTATAGAATTCACACTTGCTCAATTTTGCATACAGTTGATGCTCCCTGAGCAATTGTAATGTCAATCTCAAATGATCTTCATGCTCTTCCTCATTCTTAGAATAAACAAGAATGTCATTAAGGAAAACAAGAACAAACTTGTCCAAATACCTGCTGAAGACACTGTTTATAAGGCACATAAATGTAGCTGGTGTATTTGTGAGACCAAATGGTACTACTGCAAACTCATAATGTCCATACCTTGTCCTGAAGGTTGTCTTATCAATGTCTTCATCCTTAATTCTTACCTGATGGTAACCAGACCTCAATTCAATCTTGGAAAATACCTTTTCTCCTCTCATTTGATCAAAGAGGTCATCAATCCTAGGAAAATGATATTTATTCTTCACATTAGCCTTGTTCAACTCTCTGTAATCAATACATAACCTGAGTGTACCATCTTTCTTCTTTACAAACAGAACCGATGCTCCCCAAGGAGACATGCTCGACCATATATACTTCTTTTCCAGCAACTCTTGCAGTTACATATTCAACTCTAGCATCTCCGGTGTACTTATCCTGTAGGGTGTCTTGGACACTGGTGCTACTCCTGGCACAAGTTCAATGGTGAAATCAATGTCTCTCTTTCAAGGAAGCCCTAGAATCTCATCAGGAAATACGTCCTTGAATTCCTTTAACACCTGATAGTCTTCCAACCTAGGAGTTTCATCTCCTGTTGGTTCAAGAATATGAGCCGCATACAACTAGCAACCCTTCCTATAGAACTTCTTCAACTGCATTGCTGAAACCTACCTTACTAAAATTACCTTTGGAATACCTTTCACAACTACTGGGTTTCCTTCTTCATCTGTGCATTCAAAAGTCTTGTTGTAACAGTCAAGCTTCACTCTGTGAGCTTCTAACCAATCCATTCCGATGAGAACATCATAAGAACCAAGTGGTAGAACATTCAGATCTACACAAGTGATCAATCCATTCATGACTAATGGACATTTCTCTACCACCTCCCTGACCTTTCTCTTAGTCCCAGTGGCTAGCTAAACTAACCAAGAATTTCTATGCTTTACCTTCTTAAAATCACAAATATCCACTACTCTAGGAGTAATGTAACTGTGAGTAGAACCAGGGTCAATCAAAATAGAAATAGATTGTTCAACAATCTTACCTGCAACTTCAACCACAGTTGACTGGTGATCTGCTTGGCGGTCCTCCAGTGCTACATAAATTCTAGGGACTGCTCTTGCTACTTGACCCACTGTCTCTGCTTCTTGAATGTTATAATCTAGCCTTGCACTTTCATTCTCAAGTGGAAAATATCTATGCAAGTGGGGCCCTTCACATTTCCAACATTTAAGTGGACCTTTATTATGCTGTGGATCTTTAGGCTTTCCACCTATCACTCCAACAGGATTACTCACAGCTTGGGATGGCTGCTTCTACTGATTCCTAAATCTAGAAGGTTTGAAACCTTTCCTTCTTTGGTCAAACTTCTAGTTCTTCTTGTCCTTCCATGCCTTATGGTAATTAGGTTTACCCTTGCTTTGCTCATAGAAATATTTATCCTTCCTTATGGCTTCTTCAAGAGTTCTCGGTTCATAAAAATCAATTATATCTTTGTAAGCTTGAGGAAATCCACTCAAAAACCGTTGGACCTTCACTTTTTCGTCTCTGATGTACCGGAAATACTGCAATAATTCAAAGAACTTATTTGCATATTCATCCATGGTCTACTGTCCCAATCTCAGCTCATGGAACTCCTTAATCTTGTCATCATAATACCTGTCATAGAGGTATTTCTGCCTAAAATACTTCTTGAATTGTTTCCACTTCAATCTCCTTTCACTGATTCTCTTTACTTGCTTGAAGTGTTCCCACCAAATGGATTCTCTTCCATTCAGATTGAATATAGAAACTCTTGCCTTCATGTTTCCTGAATAATCCTACACTTGGAAGTACTTCTTTATCTGAAGAAGCCAAGCTTCATCCTCTTGTCTAGTCTTTATCTCACCATCAAATGTAGGAGGTTTAGATTTCTTAAATTCATCCCAAGAGTGATCCCTATGGTGTCTTCTTCTTTTCCTCTTACGAGAATATGAGCTTGTATCTCCACTGGATTCTTCAGAATCATATGATCCACTAGAAGTCCTTCTCCTTCTCCTAATACTTCTCTTACTACCTTCCGGTCCTGCTGTACCTCGTCTAGAGTCTATATTTCTTTGCAAGTCTATCAAACTCTGCAACATGGCAACATTCAACTGATTCTACTCTTCTTGGGATTTAATCAAGCTTCTCATGGTGGTTGCCACATCTAATGGTGTCTCTTGGAATCTCCTTCCATTAGACTCTACGTCATCATTTCCATTACGGACATTTTTCTCCCATGGCATCTCCTTCACGCTCGTAAGAGTCCCAAGCATCATATTTGTCATGGGTTCTCATGACTGAACCACCTCTTGCTTTACCACACTATTCTACCTGGAATACTACCCCTAGAGGTGTCTATAATTCTGCAAACGTGTTAGTAGAAAAACTGTTAGATGCATATCATCAATATAAATCAGAACTACTTACCTTCCTCTCCCGAAAATTCATAAAAATAACAATTTTGCTAAAACACAGAATTTTCTCTCTTCTTGTTTAGCCCTGTAATCCACTGACAATCTGCTGAAATCTGCTGAAAACAGTTGGAATTTGCTGAGAAAAATCTATGGGGAAAAATCCAAATTTTCCTTTGGCCCAATCAAACCCTTTCCCAATAATTTTTTCGACACTTCTACGGTCGAAACAACTAACATTCTGCTATATCGAACCTTCAGTCTTCTAGACTTCCGAACTGTTCATTGGGCCTCTTTCCCACTAGCCTTCCGGCATTTCAGCGATCAAAACGTCTAAGCTTCCAATTTGCATCGGCAGGTTGTTCACCTATTTCCTTCTGGCATTTCGGCGGCCAGATCCACTAACTTTCTCTGTGGCTCATCGATGGCCTATTTGTCTATTTTCCTCGGCTGTGTCAGGCCTATAGTGGTCTAACACTCTGAACTTTATCAGTGGGGAAACCAACTAACCGTTGCATCGATGGTCGAGTGCTCTGTGCATTGGGTAGTTAGTCCTCTATGCTTCCGCAACGGTGACCGATGAACTTCCTGCATCTTCCACGGCCATAACTTTGTCGGTGGTCAGAACCTCTAGCATTTGCAGCATCAGCGATCCAAAACCGAATGGGTCCGCAGTGTCGGTGATCGGATCCTCTACCCATCAGGTGGCTAGTTCTCTAGGAAGCTGCAACCACGGACTCCCAATCGACTAAAATTTTTCGACTTCCATCGACGCTCAAGATCACTAATTTCTTCCGAATCATCGAGGGACTCATCCACTAACATGCGCTGATCGCCGATAGCCTCAACACTTAGAAAAATATCGGTGAAAATTTCTTTTTCTCCTTCCTACAATACTCCATCGGCTGTCTCATCAACTATTTCCTGCCGACACTATGGCTACTCCCTCAGCTAGTCATCGACGATCTAGTTAACTAATCGTCTCCAATCACCAATGGTCTTATTGGAGATTCGTTAGACTAAGTTAGGCCAGTGTTTCAGTGACCTTCAGCTGATCTCTGCTGAAACTGCGGCTCCCGCATCCACTAAGTTTCGCCGATGGCCGATGATTCTCATACTTATAAAAAAAATTCAAAATTTCTTCCTCAACCTTATTTCCACCGCTTCATCAGCTCAAACATCTTTTATTCTTTGCAAACATTTTGGCACCTTCACTATCTATTTTTCGACATTACAACTACACCATCAACTAAGTATCGGTGATCCAATCCTTTAATCCTCGTCGATCGCCGATGGTCTTATCACTTCAGTTTTCTGCCACTCTGCATCAGCTGTCGAAACAACTATTTGCTACGGCATTGATGGTCAGGGACTCTACTCGTCGAAATATTAGTCCACTAGACTTCCGCAATGACGGGTGCACGAACCACTAATTCTTGTCGATGTTCATCGGCGACCAATACCACTGAATTCTACCGATCGTCGATGATTTTATCGCCTTAGAAAAATTTTCAAAATTTTTCTTCTTCACCATCGCTATCGGCGGTTCAACCAACTATCATCTTGTTTTTGTCACCAACGTTTCGGTGCTCACGTCCTCTAAGTTTCGTCGATGGCTGAAGAACACCTATAGAAATTTCACGATCTCCCTTCCATCGTCGGGTGAGCTTCAGACTACGCGTTCCGCTGTGTTGGAGGACCTTCCAACTAAGTGATCTGCTGCATCGAAAGAACTTCTCACTAAGTTTTTCAATGAGTCGATGATTCCAACACTTAAGCGAAAATTTATTTTTTTGAAGTTTAAAGTTTTCCTGATCTCTCCTGGGAATTAGGCAACCTGCCTCTGCTAATTGATCTTTCATGGCCCATTCAGGCCCATGCTGTAACCAGGACTCTATCACTACATCTTCGTGGCCCATTCAGGCCCATGCTGCAACCTTTGCTCTAATACCAGACTGTAACGTCCCCGACCCTCCGACCGGGCAAGAGGATGCTACTAAACACCAAAACATACAAGCATCTAGCCCCATGAACATGATCATACATATAATGCTGAAGCAAGGTACTTAAAACATAAAACATACTACGATGCATAATTGTTCGTATACATAGTGGAAGTGAACAACATTCATTCATATACAATCCAACATTCAACATGTCTATCATCATAATTCATTAACAATAATTACGGTTGTAAAACAGATTAGTCAAGAATACTTATCTTGTGAGAACTGTCCCACAACCAGCTACATCGTTGCAACGTTCCACCCAACCATAGGCCCGCGTGCTCTTTAATCTCTCAGCAACACTACCACCCCTGAGTTGGGCATGATTCCCCAAGGAACAAGGAACTAGTAGGATTACAAATAGCCAAGGATAACAACACCACAAGGATACATAGTTCAGCCAAGCCAACACAGTTGGGTTTATCAGGCGAACAATGGATCAGCCAAGCCAACACGGTTGGGTTTATCAGGCCATCCAAGAACTGGGAAAGGATAAATGCTAATCTAGTGAGCTCATTGAAGAGATAAGGACACCTATACCAAAAATAGCCTAACTTCTAGGACACCCACACACACCCAACACAAGGAAATCAGTCCTTTCTCTGTGATGCAGTCCGTCAGACCCTGATCTCCCTTCCAGTGCTATTCAGGGGTTGTGGAGAAGAAATACATCTATCTAGTTCTATCTATGTGGTTCCCAAACGCACCAAGTTTATCAAGCACATCAGGCCTTCATTCACCACTCCAATGCAGTCCGAGGACAAACCGCTGCATGCATGCAGCAAACAAGCATTTCATAGCTTGAATAAGGGAAGACAAATACTTGAATCATTCTTGGCCCTAACATGGTCAAAA
>LPNX010010079.1:174031-227022 GCA_001517045.1 Pseudotsuga menziesii | reverse complement strand
AAGTCCAGATCCAATAATGTAGCCTAGGTGATTATCAACAAAGGCATTGAAATCACATAATACGTATCTATGAATACTTGCTTATTATTGTTATCAAATAAGTAAAACACTATAATACAAGATGAATTTTATACCCGTTTTGTTAGGACATCTGAGAACATTCTGTTATACTGTTTACAAATTCGGTGTCCTTTTAGAAGACTAATATATCCCATATCCCTACGTTGGCATTTCCCTAAGTTGGAATTTCACTATTTTGGCATATCCCTATGCTGTACAAAAGTTGGGATTGTGTTCCATATTAATTTTTCTCTTCTACTATTTTCCTCGTCTTCCTCCAACTTAAAACATACACTGTTCCGAGTCCTCACTAGGCAAGTGAGGGACTATATTTCTCTAGAAAACAAAACAAAAAAAGATGAACTGTTAAGTGACATCATCACCTGTAGCCTCCTTGAATGTGCAAATGTAAAAACTTCAGGAGAGGCAGATACAACAAATCTCAAGAAGAACAGTTGGCCTTCATCATTGTTCCAGACACTCCCGCAGACTGTTTGAATGGGAAAAGGATCCTACATATAAATAATACAAACAAATGATTTATTGCAGCCATTTGTGGCAAGATAAAACTAATTTTCCTGTAAAGCAAAATGTCAGAACACACAAATCCATCATGTCAATAGCCCAAAGATAGCAGCAACTGCATTATAACTCTACATGTCTACCTGGCAAGTTTTTCCATAAATTAACATGTCTACCTGGCAAGTTTTTCCATAAATTGACATCAAAATAGAGAAGGATTTCTGATCTGGCAAATAAAAGTCTTTATGATCTAGAGACTCCATCACAAAAACCCAGTTGATTTCTGGAGCCTGCAAAGTAACCACCACTGTTGAAAATTTCTCACTAAAAGTAAATTCAGATTTCAACAGATACAGCTAACTGAATACAATGATTGAGATGAGGTGAATGGCAGAACACTCACCAGTTGTTTGATAGAATCCAATAGAACATCAATATTCCAAGATGATAACCATGACGAGTCAGTTATGGAACTATTAAACATTGAAGTATAAAATGTTGAATGTGTGCCATGGGTATCCCATATCCAACGGATTGGTTTTTAATTTTTTCAATCATTATTTAGTGGACAACATTTTACTCTAGTTATTAAAAAATTTCTAGTGCATGGAAAATACAATCCTTAATTGAGTCTTACTAGTAATGATAATGGTTTTGTATATTTAATATATTTATTTCATTTTCTACAAAATTATTGATGAAAATATTGAAACTGGTCTCTATTATCTACTTATATGTATGGGTGAATATGATCTACTGATGTCTGGGGAGGCAGGTGCGGGGGGGATTCTCCTGAATCCCGGAGGACATGTGGAACATACTTTTGCCTGGGGGCTCGGCATCAGATCCAACAATGAAGCTGAGTGGATGGCTCTTATTCAGAGCCTCTATATTCTCAAAGCGAAGAAAATTCGTAAGGCCTTGATTATTGGGGATTCTAGGCATGTCATCTACAAAATTCTCAATGGATACAAGGCGGGAGCTGTCAAAAGTCAGCGTCTTTATGAAAAAGCTAAGCTTCTTATGTCCAGCGGCTATGAAGCATATCATATCCTCCGGCACAATAATTCAGCTGATGATAGTCTGGCTAATGGGGGAGTTTCTCTCTCACAAGGACAGTATAGTCAGGATGGAAATCGCCCTATTCTCAAAATTATCCCATAATTTATGGCACTGGAAGCCCCCTTTCCGGCCCTACAATTCCCAAATCCATGGAAATCAGAGTCAGTCTTCCACTCTTTTCTTTCCTTGTCTCCTCGCTTTATCCTTCTCCCCTTCATCGTCCGCCTCCCCTTACCCCTCCTTTCTCTCCCTTTATTCATCTCTCTTCTCTATCCACTTGGGCATGTTTTCCCCCCCCCTTATCTTTCTTCCCCCTTACTTTCTTCTTCCATTTTCCATGCCTTATCTCTCCCTCTCGACCTTCGGAGCCCTTTCCTTCGCTGTCTTATCTCCTTTATTGCTTTGTCCTCCCTCTCCTACTTCCATTGCCGCGTGGTTCCTTCGCTGGCACCCTCCTCTCTCGAATGCTCTGGTATTAAATGCATTTCTCTTCGAGGAGTTAAGCACTTCCCTCTCACACGCTCTAGACTTCAATTCGGCTCCCCTTATGGCTTCTGTCGGAAGCAATGTGTTTCTTCACTCCTTATCCCTTCCCGGCCTTGGATCTTTTGATGCTCTGTGTTTTTTTCTGCATATCATTGCAGGCATAGGAGAAGGGAGCATTCAAGGTCTCCCGTGGCAGGTCCTTCCCCTTATTCGTTCAGTCGTGAAAGAAAGGGTGGCTCTTGCAGCCTTCTCCCTGTGCTTGTGTATTTCCCTCTCAGTTTCGCAAACAGCTTCTTTGAGTTCAGATTCTCTATTCGGCAGTTGGGGAAACAGCTTGGTCATCGGTTGCAGGTGCACAGGCTGGAAAGAGGGAGACGTGGGAACCTTGGCTTGTGGAAGCAACAAGTTTCTGTTATTCAAGGAGCTTCTTGTGCTTCAAGCCTGCTTTAATAGCTCTCTTTCCCTTTCAAATTATGTTCCTTATATTTAGAATCAGTTTTCCTGTATCTCTTTATTGTCTGAAGCTGGCGAAATGGCCCAGCATGGTGAAAATGCGGGGCTTGTGGACATTAAGAAGAATTTAAGGCGTCTGTACGAGCTGCTTTCCATCAGCATAATGGACAACAGAGAGATGGCTCAAGTGGTTAAAAAGATGGAGGACACAGTCAGTTACACCTCGCTCCAGATCAGCAATCACGATTCATGCATTGACAACAATGAGAGCAGTCTTCGTGAATTATTGGGAAAGGTTGACAGGATTCAAGAGGACCTCCAGAAATTCATCTCCATGAATTAGAGCAGCCGAGTCCATGCAGCCTCTGATGAAGTCGTGCTTCCAATGGAGGAGGAATCAGTCTTACAGCCAAGAGGCAATCCTTAGATTTCTTTTGTCTAGCTCTGTTTAAATGTTTTTTTGTCTTTTCTTATGCAATCAGTATGTAAGGGTTTATACAACCCCCGGCTTTAAAATTTTTGAATAGAATCATTTTGAAATGTACAGGGAAACTCAGTGGATAACCCCTTTGTGCTGCTTCTTTGTTAAGCACAGCTACTCTGGTTCACCTTGTTTGTATTGAATGGCTGTGCACAACTACTTTTATATATATCTCTTTTTCGTTTCTGTTAAAAAAAAAATATGATCTACTGATGTAAGATTGAAGTGGCTTTTAAACAACCTCTTTCTTGGTGGAGTACATCGGAGATACATAATAAGAGAACGGCATGTTGTAGTCCCTGCATCGACGACCCTACACAACAACTATGAGCCCCTGGTCCCTGCATCGACGACCATATACAACAACTATGAGCCCCTTGTTTTTTCTATAGATCTAGCAAGCCGTTAATAGCAAGTTTATGAAGGCTAAACATGAAGGTGAAAGGAAGCAAAAGGCTCTAGGTTCAAAGGTTACAATTGATATTTTAAATGCTCTTGGCTTCTTAATCATCCCCATCAATATAATCTTGAGAAACTTGCCAGTAACATGTTGATAATCCACATTTGAAGCAAAAGTCGTAACCACACCTACAAATTCACAACACATTTGATATTAAAATTATATAAAATGAAAAAATAAAGTATTACAAACTCACAAACCCTTTTACGGAGACTGTGAAAACAATACCTGCAAATCATGCCGAGGCAACCTTCAAGGCGTTCAATCATGTGTTTGAACTTAGGACAGAGCCTCCATTTGTTCTTCTCTGTGAGCATGTGCGCCTCTGCATCTGGACCGCCGAACTGAGAACTATACTCCTGACATGACATGCCCATGTGCCAAGGAACCCTACACTCAATACAAAATAATTAGTGGCAATTGTGGCATTCTGTTGATAACGAGGAAGAGGAAGAGGAATCTTGAGGGCACCATTCTGCAGTCATCAAGGCCGAGCATCTTGGATAGGGGTAGTACAATTTCTTGGAATTTGGAATTTTCGCCTCTTCCAAGGCCTGTATGAGTGCGCACAACCATGCTAATTATCTTGGACACAATCTCCTCCTTCAGTGGAGAAAAAAATGACAAAATATCTTTGCAGTGTGAAACATCAATTGTACATCCATATCCAAGCTCCTCCATTATGTTTGCAACATCAGTTGCCTCTTCTAACTGGGTCAAAATATCATCAGAGACTAGACCATTGTTTGTAGAGAGAGATTCAAAACTCCTGCAACACAAAATTGGCATGGAAATGAAGAAACATGCACACAATGCTGACAAAAGAAAAAGATATACCTTTGCTCCCGTCAAGGCCATGATCCTACCTTGCTATAAATTGTTAAGTTGTGCATACCTCAACTGGATGAAAAAGCTATTTAAAGAATGTGCATACCTCAAGGAATTAACAACATTCACTTCATTTGTAAATAATGGAGTCAGTAACAGTGACATTTGGGCTTTGGGTTGCAACAAAAACAATGCCTCGAGGAAAGTGGGCACATGCTTTGATAATCCTTCACTCCGATGAAGGAATAATGAAATCTGCTCAATGAGATCTTCAGAAATACTGGCTGTTGGGTTCTGGTACAGTTCCATTATTTTAGACTCATAGAAGTTTTGACCTAAAGACAGAAATACCTATGGTAAGTCGTTCCATCCTCATAAAGGGAAAAATTTTAAACTGTGAATAAAGAAACAAACAAGCCAAATATGTATTTCACTAACCCCTGTTTCCAAGAATGAATAGTGAGATGTTCATAATAAACAGACACAACTATACCCACCTTCTTGGCTTTGATTTGTATCATCTGAGTCTGCCAAGGCCAGTCCCAATCCAATCTGCTCAGGTAATGACAAATGCAAGGTCTTTGACAAATCCCCAAGGATGCTTTCACCTGTATGAGTATTCTTCACAGCTTCACACAACACTGTACTGAAATTTGGTCGATGCATCATATATTTAACTACTATAGAAAGGAGTTTCAACTTCAACTGCATGTTCTGTGCATCTCCTCCACACAAATTCGACTGATCCAAGCAGCTCTGGAGAAACAAGACAATGGGGAACAAGACAGCACAACAACAGATCATGTAAACTAGGAGAAACACCTGGTTCCAGGCAAGCCAATCCTTGGCATACGGCCCAGTCTCATCGATCACCACAGTAGCAATATTGTCTAAGACTTGCAAGGGAATGAAAACAATGAGAACTTTCTTCTCCTTGCCTTGCAGGTAGGGTTTAAAGAAGGACCAGCCAGTGCCAATCAAGACAATCAGGGTAAAAAGCATAATTCCCTTCAAAAAACTAAAAATATAAAACAAATCATCCCATCCATGGGTTTTTTCGGTTATCTTAATGAAATATTTGTCCTCTTCCTCGCAGAGTAGATTTAGAGCTTTCAAATAGACGAGGGCGGCCATGAATACATGGGTTCGGTAGGTCGTAAGGCATTTTTTCATAACCACGTAGATCCAAACCCCAACCAGCGCAACAGATATCAAAGACAGTGAAAAAAAGATTCAACAAAAGGGTTTCACCGGCTGAAAGATAATGCCTGGTGCCATCACCGCCCCCCTCAAGATTATAAATAACTGTAGTTACATCCATTGAAACCACGATGTCACAGATACAATTAGCAAAGACTAGAGTAAACTAGTTTGCTTCGAGCTCTTTCAAAGTTTTGTTGAAGGGAAATGAATTCTCCAAATCCTTAAATGTAAAGAGGGGAGTGATGAGCTTACTCTCGAGTACACAGCGAATTTCTCCATGTTCCAGATCTTGCAAGATGTGAAGCCGGCCATCTCTGGTGCTCAGGAAGAACCCCATGGACTCCAGGTCGATATTATTCTCCTTGATGGCCTTGTACGAGGAATCCTTCACATAGATTTCCAGGAGGCCTTTGTGTGTGAACCCGAATTCCTTGAAGGGAATGATGAAATGGTAGTTGGATCGAATCTCTGAATGTCGGATTTCAGCTGAACAAAAGGGAAAGAACCCCTAAAATATACCATGATTTCCATTGTAGAAACCCTGAATTGGACTCCATCCTGAAGATCTGAGATGAATATTTCATTGCATTGCAGTAGCGTCCTGGTAATTACCAAAATGCCGTGCGGAGGGAAGAACATAGGGAAAAATGGCCATAGATTGAAACACACCTTGTGCCATTGAAGCCTTGAATAGGGTCACCTTGGGCTTTAGCTTGAGTGAAATGTAAGATTGTTCTACATTGGCACCCACCACTTCACGTTGGCGCCAAAACCCAAATTGTGAAACTACACTAACAGAATGAAAATTGTGAAACTACACATTTGTTTAACTTGAATTCTATCATATTTGTGTTTGCTTGACTTAATTTTTTTATATATATTAATAGTATATAATAAAAAATTACTTATCATATTTATATTTGTTTAACTTAATTTTTTTATATGCATTAATAGTATATAATAAAAAATAACTTAGTATATTTTTCTAAAATTTTATATGTATTATTAGTATATAATAAAAAATACTTAGTAACATTTTTTTTAATTTATAATGTAAATAGTTTAATAATTAATATTATTTATAAATAAAATATTTAAAAACAAATGTATATAGGTATATTTGTTTAGTTATTTTCAAATATATAAGTAATAATAGCTCACCGCTAGGACATTGTCATAGTTAATTTACCCATAGGACATTGTCATAGTTAATTTGGTGTTAATAGTGGAGTTGTAACACATGAGGCTCTGCAATTTACTAAGTTCTAGGATGTCTATGAATCCATTTGTAGTCTTAGAATTTAGTAAAATATACAACATCGTCAAAATTGTAATTTTTCATTGCCGAACTGATCCACAACTAAAAATGACCAAATAAATGACCAATTGTTATGTGGTCATTTTTTTCTAGATACCCCATGACCAAAATTGGTCATTTATCTTGGTCTTTTTTAGTTAGCCTGCTTAAATTTATCAATTTTGGTCATTTATCCCTTGAAAAAAATTGTGGTGACCAAATTTTTTGGTCTCCTAGTCACTAATCTCTCATTTTGCACTAGTGTCCTGAAATAAACATCGGGTTACAATAGATAAGAAATACAAGTGAATACATTCCGAAGTTACAATTACATCAACACTTACTGCCGCACAAGCGTGGAGAAAACGACGTTTGGTGCCTAAAATAACGTGCATCAGCAGACCTTAATCAACATGCGAGGTGGAAAACTTCTAGACAGTGACGACTCAAACAAACTAACTTTGCCGCTACTATCGATTGCCTCAAGTTAACCAAAACGACGGAGGCAACCGGCTGTAAGGGAAAAAATTCACCGCAAAGTAAATCGCGGCATCGACAAGGATAAATCATCAGATGAAAATGCAGGATACATCCGCTTTGGCAGAAAAAAAGATAATTATTTTCCTGGAATAGTGGGCCGAAACAACGAAAAGAAAAAAAGGTAAAAGTTGGGTGGGGAAGGCTAAAAAAATTCCACCATTGCGGAAAAATATCACACAATCATTCGATGTAGCGGATAAAAAATGGATCAGAAAAAATTATGACAATTAAAGTGCAAAACCTTCGTCGTTGCAGCAAAAATTCAATAAGTCTTCCGACGTATCAGATAAAAAAAAACCAACAAAGTGCTCGTGAAAAATCATCCGATGTGGCGGATCAAAAAAATTAAATCCACCCGCTACATCTGATAGAATATCGAAACATCTTTCGACGTAGCGGATAAACACAAAGGTCAAAAAGTGCTTTGTCAAAAAGAGAAAGCTATCCGCCATATCAGCTCAAAATTCAAAACTCATCCGTTGTTGCGGATTAAACATTGAAAATTATCCGCTATAGCGGGCCAAAAATACTTTCTCCCTTAGTGTAAAAAACCAATTTCCGAACTTCCTTAGGGTGAAACCAAATCATGGATGATGGACTTCAAAGTTCAAAAAAGGTGTAAGTAGCAAAAAAGCTAAAAATTTAAAGGGGGCCCTAAAAATGTAAAACGTTTTTGGGGTAATAGTTGCAGCAGCAACAGGCCCCCAATTTCATGTTTTGTATTATTCCATTTCTTCTTCTTCTTCTTCTTCTTCTGAGTATTAGGATACTTCAAGTTTTGACTATTGGTTGCAAGTTGGTTGGGCATGTTTTGCTACACAAAATCCTACCCTTGTGGAAAATGGGAAGGTTGAGGATGTTGTTGTACTAGAGGGATTAATAGAGGACTTGGGAAAGGAGGATAAGGATTATGGAGCAGTAGAGCTACATATGTGCTATAAGCACCACTACACATAGTGCCACTACATTAAGGGCCATGGAAATGGGATGAATTAATAGGAGTTGAGCATAAGGTATCATTCCTATATTCAAGGAGGAGTGCGAGGGACTAGGAGGAAAATAGGACATATGTGATTGCACCCCCTGTTTATGCTCCTCACTACGATAGGTATTTCCATATGGGTAAGTACCAGTATAAGGTGACATTTGGTTGTGTGGATGGGAGATAGATGAAATTGCACCAATAATGCCATATGTAGAAAGAGATGCCCCTACTTGATATTTTTAGAGTCACCTCAAGGTGATTTTGGGATGATGGAGTATAAATTCCCTAATTGGACATAGATTAAAATCATACTTTTGATATTTCATAATGGATTCCTTCTTGGTTTGCGGTTCTTCAGAAGAGACATCCTTAGATATGATAGGTAATAGATATTTTAAGAACCAATATAGAAACAAGCAATTGCCTAGCTTGATCTCACATATGATTCTTCTTCTATGCCACTTATGAATATGATCCATGATGTAGGTAGCTATATTATAATGGAATGACAATGAATTTCCAGTCCATTATATTGGATGAGTAATTGGAAGAATGTGAGAAAATTGGAGGATAGTGACACAAAGTTGGGATGCTTCATAAAGGGTTTCTCTATGTAACACTTCATTGCAATGACAATGAGGTTCACTTTGGAATAATCACAAATGAATGGAATCCTCTACATTGTTATTCGAGGATAACAATAGATGAAAATGACATGATATGATTGGATGCATTTTGTCTTGAAATACTTCCAAATTTTGAGATGTTTCAAGGTAGTTTGGCGGGCATCAAATGCCATTTGGTGTCATGTTGAATGGGAGAATTGGTTAGTCAATCAAGTCGTGTAGATTCAAACTATCCATGAAAGAAAGAGTCTACATCCAAGGTGTATTCACATTCATATTGATATTTGTATGGAGGTTGGTGGGAGAGTTGGGTGGAGAAATTCCTTACAAGTTTTTTCTTGTTAATTTTACTAATGGGGAAGTGCCAATATGCCAAGGTGGAAATATGGGACAATAGGAACCTAAATCTAACAATCCTAACAAGGAATTAGGTGAGGAGGAGGATGCTAATATTTGATTGAAAAAAATTGAGGTGGACTAAAAACATAGTTAATAATCCTAAGGGTGGGAAATGCAAATCAAATTTGTTGAGAACATCAGGGGGGCACAATATTGACTATGACTTATATACACTAACTCAAGTGATAGCTCTATGTAAAATGAATTAGAGGGGTTCAAAATTTAATTTACACTAATTTTAAAGTATACTTAATTTAAAGAAAGAGTAGTGTGGGTTCAATAAGAGCTAAAATTAAGTAAAGAACTAATGTAAAAATGGGCACCCTAGGAAAAAAATTAAACTAATCCTAGGAGGAGATTTATTCAAAACAATTTGAAAATAAATGAATTTTGTTATTAATAAGTGATATAGAAAGTTACATTTTCTAGGAATAAGTAGGAAGCCAAACAAGGGAGTCCCAAACACTCATCTTGGTGGGATGTCAAGTCCACTAAGGAAGTGAATGAATTTGCAAACTAGACATTTATAGTGAAGGGCACTAGGAGAAACTTCAGTTGGTTAACAAGTATCTATCCTAGGCACCCTCTCTCCTACGAGAAAAATCTAGGTATTACTAAAATATGTTCAATAAGTTACCTCTTCGTAGGTACATGGAATATGATACCTTACCTTCAAGATGAAATGTGTTTTGGGGATCTATAGTAGTTTTAACATGCCCGGCCACCTAATTGACCATAGAGACAACGGGGCACTCAATTTTCATATCCGAATTTAAGAATCATGTTCAATTTCGTTTTTATTCAAATAAATTCAAATTAACAGTGGAAATAAATGAACAATCATGGTCTCCCAAAACAATTTATGCATTCATATAAATTACAGGCAACATAATCGTGAGCACACATGACGTTCCAAGCAAATTTCATGCATTTCAACATTTATAAACAACAAATTAAATAACATGGAAACACAGAATTAAACCATTGCATTAATACACCAATATGCACTTATCATTTTAAGCAATTATTTTCCAACCTACTACATGTGAAGGGCGTTCCTCTCAACCATAGGCACTGCCAAGCCAAAACTTACTTTGAAAGGACACCCTCGAGTTGGGCCTATTAATCCAGAAGGGAAAATTTCTCCCTCAAACCCAATTTACTCAACTGAATTCTCATGCAACCCATTGGTGTATAAAATCCCTCCACAATTGTCCCAATCCTCAATTCTCCTTCCTCGTTAACCTACACACTACTAGAAACAAGCTCCCTTCTTCGAGTTAACAGTCCCTCGAGAAGCCTCCAGTTCCCTTCTGACACTCCAAAATAGATAATAGGAAGTCTTTGAATTCCTTGGACTCTGGGGCACAAAGTGTAGGCCAGGTTTCTCTCTCACCACTCTACCCGAGTTAATGGCATGAAAAATTTGGGAATATCCATGGCATATTCATTCACAATTACTTTATCCAGCTATGGCTTCCAAAGGTGATAACTAAGATTACAATTCTAAATGGTGGTGAAGTGATGAAGAACAAAATCCCTATATCACTAGGAAAAACATTTTTATAGACATAAAACAACTAGCCAAGTGGCCAATCCTCATGGAGCCACTTTTCCCACCTTAATCCCCCTTCTTAAGTTAATGAAATAAGGATTAATCAAAGTGTGCTTCTTAATCATAATTTAATAACTTGGTTAAATTTTCTAAGGATAAGGAGATAAACTAAGGAACACTCCCACTTTCCCACTTGTAGACCCATATCCCCCCATCTCATCTTCGTCCTTACTCCCATGCAACCATTTATATATTTTTATGCCAATATCAAAAATATATACATTTACATAGTCTTGGTCATTTCGACCATTTATTTCCATCTTCTATCATTTTACATCAATATTTACAATTTTACATTGTGGAGCCACATCGGGGTATTACATTCACCTCCCCCTTAATTTATGAATTGTCCTTAGTGCATCATCGACACTATGTACATTTCCAAAATTTTTGTCAAAACTTCAAAATAGTTGCAGGTGTGCCTCCCACATTACATCCGCAAGATCCCATGTTGCATCTTTAGGACTATAATGGGTCCATTGGACCTTTACTAGTTCCATGACCTCGTTCCTCAACAATGTAACTTTTCGATCGAGGATATGCAAGGTATGTATCAGAATACATCCTTCTGGTTCCAATTGAACCAAATTCCAATCAGCTATGTGGTTAAGATCATGCACACATTTCTTTAATAAAGACACATGAAATACACAATGCTCACTCAAACAAGAACTCAATGCTAATGCATAAGCTACATATCCTATCCTATCCAAATTTTCAAATGGGCCACAAAATTGGGCTACAACTTTAGACAAATTCCCAATGTTAGATAACTCTTCTTTGGTCTGACTTTCAAATACACATGGTCCCCCGCTTTAAATTATTTTCCTTTTCTTTCCTTATCTACATAACTCTTTTGTATGTTACGTTCCACTTTCAAATTCTACCTAATTTTTACCATCTGCTCTTCCATTTCTCTGAGTAATTATGGCCCAATTATTACTCTGTCATCTGGATTGTCCCAACTGATTGGAGTATTGCACTCTCTTCCATACAAGGATTCAAATGTACTCATCTTCAAAGAAGCATGATATCCATTATTGTATGCAAATTCTACCAGAGATCATTAAAAGTTCCCATTTTGATGGTTTATCCATCACATACATTCTTATCTATGTTCAACCTTTACTTTTTTACATTCAATGCAACTTGCTATGTAATCAACAATATCTTTCTCCATTCTTTGCCAAAAATATTGACTTATTACATTTGTAATTCTATTTTGGTATCCAGGATTCCTTGCATATGGCACATTATGCATTTCATTCATTACCAAATTCCTTAATTATGTTAGATTAGGAACATAAATTCCGGTTTTAAGAATTCCATTATCTTCCGACCTGTCACCTTCATATTTATGCTGTACATTTTCCTATTGTAATTCTTCTTTTATATGAAGGTAATGTGCATATGTTATGACAACTTCAAGAACTCTGGTTTTTGAATATGATTTGTACATACTAATGGCTTAAACATGCATACTATGAACTCTTCTACTTATTGAATTAACAAACTTGTTCTCCTTTCCCTTAATATGTTTGATATCAAAATAAAACTCACACAGAAATTCCATCCATCTTGATTTCCTTGCATTAAAATTTTGTTTCTCAAATACATATTTCAATTCGTTATGATATGTTCTTAACTCAATTTTTTCCCCATAAGATAGTGTCTCCACATTTTTAATGCATGCACAATAACAACAAGTTCCAAATCATGTGTGACGTACTTTTTCTCATGTTCTTTAAGTTTCCTTGATTCATAACAAATCACATTTCCATTTTGCATAAGGAATCCTACAATTCCTTCTTGACAAGCATATGTACATGCTGCAAAATATTCATTTGGATCAACAGTATTCTTGGGATTGGTGTACTAGTGAGTAATATCTTCAATTGCTGGAAACTTTCTTCACACCATGTTGTCCAATGAAATTTAATTCCTTTCTTTTGCAATGATGTAATTGGATATGCTACTTTGGAGAATCCTTCTATAAATCTCTTGTAGTATCCAACTAATACCATGAATGACCTTACTTCTAATACATTCATTAGTTTAGGAAATCCCATAATAGCTTCTATCTTCTCTCAATCCACTGCTATATATTCTTTAGAAATGATATGTCCCAAGTAGTGAATCTGCCTTTGATAGAAAGAACATTTACTTAGCTTGGCATAAAGCTGATGTTCTCTCAACACTTGTAGTACCAATATCAAGTGTTCCTCATGCTCTTCTTATGATTTTGAATAAATAAGGATTCCATCCAAAAATACATTGACAAACTTATCTAAAAACTTTCTGAATATTCCATTCATCAAACAAATGAAAGTAGTTGACACATTTGCTAACCCAAATGGTATAGAAACTCATAATCATGACCATATCTGGTTCTAAAAGAGGTCTTGCTAATGTCTTCATCTTTTAGACTCACCTGATGGTAACCATATCTCAAGTATCTCGTTGGGAAAATTCTTGCTCCTCTGACATGATTAAATAAGTCATCAATTCTAGGAAGAGGATATTTATTCCTCACAGTAAATTTGTTCAACTGTCTGATGCAAATACGCAGCCTCAGAGTTCCATCTTTTTTCTTTACAAATAACATTGGTGCTCCCCAAGGAGACACACCTAGGTGTATATACCCTTTATTCAACAATTCTTCCAACTGCATTTGTAGTTATTTGAACTCAAGTGTACTCATTCTATAAGGAATTTTAGAAATCGGAGCATCTCCAGGCATCAAATCAAAAGAGAAATCAATATCTCTTTTCGGTGGCAATCCTAGTATTTCTTCAAAAACATCTGCAAAGTTTTTCAATATTGGGAAATCCTCTGCACTTGGGATTTTACACTTTTGTGATTCTTGTATATGATTTTCATACAATTGACATACTTTTCTGAAACATCTACTTAATTTCAAAGCTAAAATTTCCCTTATAGAAATAGGCCTTGGAATGCCTTTCACTAACTTTTGTTGTCCTTCACCACCAAGAGAAATACGTGACTTAATATGCCAATCTAATATCACATGATGTGTATCTAACAAGTCCATTCCAATCAATACATCATATGAACTAAGTGGTATTATATTCATATTTGCAACAGTTCTCAATCCATTCATATCCAGTGGACAATTCTTTACCAAATCATTAATTTTCCTCTTTGTTCCAGTAGCCAATTGAACCATCCATGTTCTATCATGCTTACTTTTCTTTAGCTGAATTCTTTTATAACTATGATTTGCTCCAGAACCAATTAGAATAGAAACAGGTTGATTGATAATTTTACCTTCAACCGCAATCATGTTAGACTGATGCTCTACTTGTCTATTTTCCACCACTGCATATATCATGGGAATGTTCCTACTTACATCCTCCATGGTACTTGCTTCCAGCAAATTGTGCATATTTCTCATTATATCTCCCCTCAGTGGAAAATATTTGCACATGTGGTTTCCTTCACATCCCAAACACTTTACCTGTTTCCTAGTTCCTTTTCCAACAAACTCTGTCATTTTGGGCCCAGTTTGAGTTGGATTTCTTTGTTGACATAAATTTTGTTGGTTCTTGAAGAAACATGGTTTAAATCCTTTCTTCCTTTCATCCTTATTATCATTCATCTTATCTCTCTAAGATTTCTGAAAATTTGTCCCTCCTTTGTTCTTCCCATAAATATGCTTGGCTTTTCGAATTGCTTCTTCAAGGGTCTTGGGTTCATCATATTGAATCTTATCCTTGTAAAATGAATGCAAACCGCTTAAAAACCTCTATATTTTTTATGTTCTCCTCCTTCATAAACCCAACATATCTCAGTAATTCTAAAAACTTCTTTTCATATTCATCCATGCTTATGTTTCGCAACTTGAGTTCAAAGAACTCTTCCATCTTCTTATCATAATAATGTTCTGATAAGTACTTTTCCGGAAAGTACTTCTTGAATTTCCTCCATGAGATCCTCTTCTCACTAATATGTTTAACTTGAACCAATTGGACCCACCAAATGGAAGTTTTTCCCTATAAATTGTAAATAGAATTCCTAGCCTCCATGTTAGAAGAGTAATTATGCAACGGAAGATATCTCCTCATTTCCAACAACCAGGTTTCAACATCTTTTTCCTTTTTATTTTCACCATCAAATGTGGGTGGCTTAATTTTTCTAAGCTCCCCTTGCAGATCATATCTCTCCCACCTTCTTTTATGATGTCTAAATGGAGACATTTCTAGATTGTTTCTAGAAATCTTAGATATACATGGATTTCTACCTATATAGTGTGGTGAGTGGTGCCTCCTATGACTCCTGACAACACTTTGAGAGTGTTCTGATTTCTCATGTGATCTCTTCCTTAAGTCTCTTCTTCCTTATTTCTCCTCCATTGAGCTTGATCCTATTTTCATTTGTCTATGAAGCATATTCAAAATCTATACCAGCCGAGTGTTTAACTCATTTTTTTGTTCTTGAGCTTTCAACCACCTCTCATTGTCTTCCTTATAACTTTGTACCTCCATCTTCAGACTTCTCATGGTTTCCAAAAATACCCGTGGATTTAAATCCTCTCTAAGCCCATTTGTTTCTATCTCTGCATTTCCTACACTAATATCATGGCCTCTGGCATCTTCTCTGTGGTTGTATGGAATCTACCCTTCCTCCATTTCACTATTTTGTATTTCTTTGAAAACATGTCCTGTGACTGTATTTAGTTCAAAAATTGTATCTGCAATGTGTTCACGTTCTTACTTTTGTTAGACAAAAATTAATTCTAAAAATTTAATAGAATTTTCATATATAAACATATGCACAAATATCCATATATTTAGATTCTAGAAAACATTATTTGACAATTTTTTGTCAAATAAGGCCGACATGCCCAATTCTTCTCATTTCCTAAAAGGATCCGTAATTTAAATTGTAAAATCCTATTTTATTTTTATTCTCCTTTTGACAATATTTCCAATGAATTCTTCCAGTTCCATTTATGAATTCATAACTAAAAGTTACAACCCTCCAAAATCAACAATTTGATCAAATTTTACACTATTCCTATCGCTGCAATTATTCTGAAGGACCAATTTTAGAGGCTCGTAGAAGAAAATAAGTGAAGAATTAGAAAAAAAAATTGTATCGGGAAAAGTTAATACATTGAAAAGGATCACTCAACAACTTTGAAATATATGATTCGATGCTCCTATCGATTTCTATAAAATCATGGGTTGGACTACTTTTAACTTTTGCAATTTTTCCCAGACTTGGAATTTTCACTAAAACTGGCTATCTCCCAAACCAAGCATTTCTGGGAAAACTTTTCCTAACAAAATTTGTTTATTTTAATTAGTAGGTAAAACATTGAGTTCAATACTTTTTCCAGTTTCAATATCTAGGGTCACTCTTACCTCCTTCAAGCTTTTCAAAATCCCCCAAAAGTGTTTTGAAATAGTACATTTTGGCCTTCTTTCATATCCTAGATTCACACCTTTTGGAATTTGGATATAATATTCCAGAATTAGTTGTGTTCATGGTTCATGACCATACCATAACAATTTCATCCCAAACAAAGTCTCCATTGGGTCTCTGGACACTAATCTTTGAAAGTCAATAATTTGGAAAAGATGCAAAATCAGAGCAGAAGGGGCTCATGCCTGTCACTGATGTTTCTGTGACATTTTCCATAGGCATCCAACTCCACAATTCTTGTTTTCCAATTCCAACATGCTTACCCCAATTATGTCAATCCTGAAGTCGAAATTCGGAAGTTGACACTATCCCAACAAGAATATCAACAATGCTTCCAACTCTCTAATTCGACTGTCAAAAATTGGAATTCGACACCAGCTAGCATCAAATCTCCAATGGTTCTTTCTAATCGATGACCTTCGTGGAACTTACACCACCTCACTCGTGGACTTCCCTCTACGCCCCCCACAAACCACTCTTCTCATCCACACCGTGCGAACAAACTCCGTCACACCCACGGAATTCGCTCCGCGAGCCTTTTTATTGTTTCAGCTAGGGACCCTTCCCCGTGGACCTTTTTCCCATGACACTACTGCAGAAATTTCTCTGTGGATCTCTGTGGACTCTTCACATCTGCGCCCACAGACCTTTCTCTACGACTCCTCGCATTTTTTCTTTGTAGTACCCCCGTGATCTCTACTCTGCATTGCTTGCATATTTGGATATTGGATACCCACATGTCCTACTGCCACGAATGGTCCACGTCATACCTGTTCCATGTGTTTATAATGGTTCTGGATAAAAAAATTCAAAAAATTACATAAACACTTAACTTTGAAATTTCTTCATATATATATATATATACATAATGATTTAAATGAGTTGCGAATGGAATTCTCGCATCAACAGGTGTATACATGAAACCCACACTTAGTAAATAGAGAATTACACCCGGATTCTCCTCCTGATGCAAATATTTCCGTCAATACTCAACACTTTATCTTTTTTTGTTTGATAACATAAACTATAATTCTTTCCATGGTTTCAATTTTCACTAAATTCCACCGTTATTATTCTCAGACCTATACTGATCCACTACAGCTTTTTAAGTTAACAGCTCTCATGTGAAATATGATCATAATATATAATATTTAATCCCACAAATTTCCTAGAAACATTTTGTCAACAATTAATTAACAACTTATTGAAATATTTTTGGTGCAACCTCTAAAATTGCCTGTGAAATCAAATTTTGTCCCATGTAGTCCTAGTGTTGAAATCCCAGGATTTGATTCCGACCTGTAACATACCCGACCACCTCATTAACCATAGAGACAATGAGGAACTCAATTTTCATACCCAAATTTAAGAATCATGTTCAATTTCGTTTTTATTCAAATCAAATGAAATTAACAACGAAAATAAATGAACAATCATTGTTTCACAAAACAATTTATGCATTCATAAAAATTACATGCAACATAATCATGAGCACACATGACATTCCAAGAAAATTTCATGCATTTCAACATCTATAGACAACAAATTAAATAACATGGAAACACATAATTAAACAAATGAATTAATACACCAACGTGCACTTATCTTTTTAACTAATTATTTTCCAACTGGCTGCATGTGAAGGACGTTCCTCCCAAACATAGGAATTGTTAATCCAAAACTTACTTTGACAGGTCACCCCTGAGCTGGGGCTTCAATGCACAAGGGAAAAGTTCTCCCTCAAACTCAATTTACTCAGCTGAATTATCATGCAACTCACTGGTTTCTAAACGTGATATAAACCCCCTCCAAAATTGTCCCAATCGTCAATTATCCTTCCCCATCAACCTGTAAAACGTCAGGAACAAACTCCCTTCTCTGAGTTAATAGTCCCTTGGGAAGCCTCTATCTCCCTTCTAGAGCTCTAGCACAGATCGAAGAGGAAGTCTCTGAATCTCTTGGACTCTAGGGAACAAAGTGCATGCTAGGTTTCTCTCTCACTAGTCTACCCGAGTTAATGGAACGTAGAGTTCGGGCATATCCATGGAATCTTCATTTGTGTTTACCGTATCTAGCTATGGATTCCAAAGGTGATAGCTAAGATTCCAATTCGAAATGGTGGTGAAGTGATGAAGAATGAAACCCATCTCTCACTAGAAAACTCATGTTTATAGACATAAAAAAATTGGCCATGTGGCCACTCCTTGTGGAGCCACTTTTCCCACCTTAATCCCCCTTCTTAAGTTAATCAAATAAGGCTTAGTAAAAGTATGGTTCTTAATCATAATTTAATAACTTGGTTTGATTCTAGGGAGGTAAACTAAGGCACATTCCCACTTTCCCACTTGTGGACCCATAACCCCCCATCTCATCTTCATCCTTCCTCCCATGCAACCATTTAGATATTATTATATTAATATAATATATATGTACATTTACATAGTCTCGGTTATTACGACCATTTGTTTCCAACTTTTATCATTTTGCATCAATATTTACAATTTTACGTTGTGGAGCCAAATTGGGGTATTTAGTAGTGAAATAGAAAGGAGTCTCAATCAAACCTATGATCCCATCCCTGATAGAAAACATATAAAAAACACAAGAAAACAACAATAATAATAGAACATGAGATTTATGTGGAAACCCTATTGTATGCAGGGAAAACAACAGGGAAATGGTAGCTTTGATCTTTTATTATTACTCAGAAAAAAATTACAATGCTTTCTTCTATCTCTCTTCTTTTAGAATGCCTGGGTTCACTCCCCTTTTATACAATACATATGAGGGTTCCCGAAGGAACCAAATTACACTAGAAGGGACTATAAATTTTCACCTCAAGTGCTCTGCTCCTACACCCCTAGAGGGGGGCCTCCCCTTTGGAACCCCCCCTTTAATCCCCTCCATGTGACCAATGTGTACGCGCAACTTGTGTACCTAGTCGAGAGCTCTACAGGAAGAACATTGGAGATATGTATGTGAGATTCATCTCCTAACATTCTCCCACTTTAATTTAATATACATGAGTTTCCTTGCTAATGTTTCCCACCCATATTCCATTTACAAATGTTTCCTTCACCACATTTTCAACAAGCCCAAAGAAGTTTCACACCATTCAAATTTCTATGTCCTGATCGGCTTCGTAAGGATATTTGTAGTATTTTCATCAACATCAAGTTTCTCCAACAACACCCTACCTTCTTCCACCACCTACCTTATGAAATGGTACTTAGTATTAATATACTTCATGTGATCATGAAATGTTGGGTTCTTCATTAAGTGTACTACTTTGACAATCACAATACAAATTGATCTTCCCCTGTATCATCTTGGGTTCATCCATCAATTTCTCTGGCCATATTTCCTATTTATCGACATCTATTTATACTGCATATTCTAATTTAGTGGTTGATAAAGCCACCATTGGATACAACTTATATGTCTAGATGACAACTCCACTAGTGAGAGTAAAAGTATATCCCATAGTATACTTTTGTCCATCTCTATCTCCACCAATTAAATCAAAATCTATGAAACCTTTAAGTTTTAAATATTTCAATCTATAGCAAATAGAATCATCTGAAGTTCCCATTAAATATTTGAGTATCCAATTCAAAAAATGCTAACAACTCCCACTACTTGAGAAATATTTGATCTAGTGCTCAACATGGAGAATATGAGGCTCCCTACTGCTAATGAATATGGTACATCAGAAATGCTTGTCCTCTCTGCTCCTATTCTAGGACATTGTTTAGAAGACAATTTGAGGTATCCAAGAAGTGGGGTGCTAACTAGTTTTACATTTTGCATATTGAAGTGCTGCAAAATATTTTCTATATGACTCTTGACTTAACTAGAACTTCCTACCTATTATTTTTATGAGTATCTTCATCCCTATAATTTAATTGGCTTCTCCTAAATCATTTATTTCAAATGTCCTATCCAACTGAGCCTTGATATCAATGGGTTTCTTCATGTTTGGTCTTGCAACCAATATATCATCAACATACAACAATAAGATAATAAAATTTCCATCTTCAAACCTCTTATAATATGTACAATGGCTATATTCACTTCTACTAAAACCTTGGCTCTTCATGAAGGTATTGAATCTTTTGTACCATATCCTTGACACCTTTTTCAAAGACGTACATAGATTTATTGAGACTACAAACCAAATTCTCTTGGACTCTTTCCTTATAGCCTCAAGGGTGATCCATATAGATTTCTTCATCAATATCACTATGCAACAAATCAATTTTGACATCCATCTATTACAACTCTAAATCTATGAAGCAAATAATTTTTCGCTTACATAAATAATATTACCAAAAGACTTGGAATATTAAATAAGCCATAATAATATATATATTGATGATAGAATAGATATGATGATAGATTACAAAGTGAGTGCCATATATATATTACTCGTAAAGGTACTTTGGATACTATCCATGAAAGGATGCGTCATTTCAGAATTGTTTACTAATAACTATTTATTAATTATTAATTATTAATTATTAATATCAATATGTATTAATATTTAATAATTAATATTGATATTTAATAGTTATTATTAATTATATAATAGTTATTTAGTGATTCTTTATTATATATATTTTTGTTCATTACATTGCCTCTCCCTTAGAATTGCTTTGTCCTCAAAGCACAATTATGGAAGACTTTATCCCTTGTTCTAGCTCGTAACACTTTCTCATGACATTGTGTGTTTGTAGTTGCAACATTTGACGAAATAAGACGATACTTTCTTTTAAACATTGTGTGGAAATGTTGCGTCAGTTGTGAATTCATCAATTCGAGATATACCCTTAACGGAATTATTTGCGGATCGATTGTTGAGAGTTGTCGATTTTGTCTTTGCTCTTTGTAGGAATAATACTGGTAATTTTCCTTTTGATTTTTTCATCTATCATAATGACTCTTGTGATTCGGATCGCAATAAGGAACTCGAATCGCCTGCGAAGTGTTTACTGGAATTTCAACTTTTGGTGCTTCTGATGATTTTTGTAATTTTTTTTCAGAACCATTTTATGTTGATGCTTGTAGCGATGTGACAATAAGATTGTTCTTTTGAACCTTGACGAGATTTGCATTGCTTCCCTTTTCCGATGTTTGAATTTGAGCCTTTGATGAATTCTCTATTGCGTTAGTCATCGTTTTTGCTTTAATTTGATGTTGGTTGTATCGACTTATGTGATTTGGGTGACGATAAGGTATTCGAGATGTTTGTGGAACACATGTAAAAACTTTAATTGTTTGTGATTCTTGCGATTTATTAATTGATAATAGCTCTAAGGATTTTTTTAACTTCTCATTTTTTAATTTTTTAATTTGTTCAGTCAACCCTTGATTCAAAATTTTTAAGCGAGAATTTTCTTCTTTTTTTTGTAATAGTTTCTTATTGAAATCATTTTGGAGATCCACTTCCTTTTGGTGGAATTTCTCTTGGCTTTCCTCTTGCGATCTTTTTTCCCTTTTTAATTTCTTAATTTGTGCGATCAAGTATTGACTATGATTCTTCAAACGAGTGATTTCTTCATCCTTACTAGCGACAATTTTTTCAACTTCTTTCTGCTTCTTTTATTCTGACTTCTGATTTCCCTGTGAAATCATCTCTTATATATCCTGGAATTCTTCAGATGTTGGAGGTTCTATTTCTGACTTCATTGTGATATCTTGAAATGTGATTCTCTTTCGGTTATAGGAAAATGTCAGAAACTTATTTTCGGCATTTAAGATGAAAGTCCCCAATGTTTTTATCTAGGCTAGACCCAAAATTATGTCATCGTCAAAGATCCATAAGGAACTAACAATGAATTTCGATGTGACCATATAATCTCCAACACTCAGTTGTAAGCCACTTATTTCAGTTCTTTTTTTGTCCAAAAAGTCTAGCTCTTCCCTTATATTTGACTCAAGAATCACTAAATGGTTAGCGAATTCGGTACTAATATAATTATTTCTTTCAGCATGTGCAATAGAAATGGTGATATTCTTCCCTGCAAGTGTTCCTTTAATTCTAAATAATATTGAAACATTTTTTTGTAAGGTGATACGAAAATTTTGCTTCTTTTCAATATTAAAATCCATATTCTTGAGTTTTCTTTGAAGTTTAATCAATATCTCCTTCTTCTTTTTTCCAATAGTTTGTAAAAATGTCAGTAGATTGGGTGGTTGAGAGGAATGGGTGTTACCTTCCCCACCTAAGTTCAAATCTCACTTGCTCTTTACTAGTAATTATTTTGCACTTTATATTCGAACTCAAACCCACATTAAGAAACCAGGTGTGGTTTCACTTTTACCCTCTCTTTTTTTTTTCCTTTTACTTTTATCTTTTCTTTTTCTTATCTTTTTTTTTCCTTTTTTCTTCTTTTTTTTTTACATTTTTCTTTTTCTTTTGTTATTATAATAAATATTTTTTATTTTATTTTTATCACTTCTTTAATTCTGCAGCGGAATGTTTTTTTTAAATATATTTGTTTTCTTCTTCGTGTAAATGTTTTTTTTCTTCTTCTTCCTGAAGATGGCCAAAGGCCAAAAATTCAAGGAAACCCTGGGTGATGGCTAAAAGCCAAAAATGTGGCCAAAGATCGGGATCTAGCCAACGAGGCTCCGATACCACTTGAAGCGAATAATTATTCGCTTACACAAATAATATTACCAAAAGACTTGGAATATTAAATAAGCCATAATAATATATAAATTGATGATAGAATAGATATGATGATAGATTACAAAGTGAGTGCCATATATATATTAATCGTAAAGGCACTTTGGATACTATCCATGAAAGCATGCGTCATTTCAAAATTGTTTACTAATAACTATTTATTAATTATTAATATCAATATGTATTAATATTTGATAATTAATATTGATATATAATAGTTATTATTAATTATATAATAGTTATTTAGTGATTCTTTATTATATATATTTTTGTTCGTTACATTCTACTAAAACCTTGGCTCTTCATGAAGGTATTGAATCTTTTGTACCATATCCTTGACACCTTTTTCAACGACGTACATAGATTTATTGAGACTACAAACCAAATTCTCTTGGACTCTTTCCTTATAGCCTAAAGGGTGATCCATATAGATTTCTTCATCAATATCACTATGCAACAAATCAATTTTGGCATCCATCTATTACAACTCTAAATCTATGCTGCTACAAGTTCATGTAAAACCCTTACAGTGGTAAGCTTCACAATTGGAGAGAAATTTTCTTTAAACTCTATACATGACTTTTGCACATATCCTTTTGCTACCAAATGAGATTTATAACATTTCCAACAACCAATCATTGTCCTTCTCTACTTTATACACCCACTTATTTACGACAACTTTTCTTCCTGGTGGGAGATCCATAAGTTCCCATGTTTGATTATTGTTTAATGCATTCATTTCTTCATCCATGGATTTCCTCCATTTATTTGTGTTCTTAGATTCTCTAGCTTCTTGAAATAAACTAGGTTCACCATCATCATTTAACAAAGCCAAAGAAGACTGAAAATTAGGAGAACATCGTTCTGGATGTCTCTTGGGATATGTAGATCTTATAAGTTGTGGCCACTGAACTCACTATTCTTCATGCAGATTAGAGGCTTCATTTTCATCGTCACTCATTTCTACTTAAATCAGTACAGTCTTAGGTCACTGTTATACCTCCTACATTTGCATGGATTTTCATTAAAACTAACATATAGAGCAACAATTACCTTGTGATCAGTAGGATACCACAATCTATACCCCTTAACTATATTTTCATAATTCAGAAAAACACATTTCTTGACTTTGGGTTAATCTTGGACCTCTTTTGTTTAGGAACATGGGAAAATGCCTCAGAACCATAAATATATGCAAATGAGAACAATCAACTGGCTTACCACACCAAACCTGCTCGAGAATTTTTCCATCCAATGCAGGGGTTGTAGGTGATTTTTTAATCAGATATGCAATTGTATTAATATCCAGCTCTTCCCATAATCCATTATACAACCCATTTGCACTGAGCATGCTTCTTGTATGTTCCACGATTGTGTGTTTCATTCGCTTAACCACAACATTTTGTTGTGGATCATATGAAACAATATTTTGGTGCTTAAATACTTTATGCATACACAGTTTATCAAAATCCTTGGAGCAACACTCTCCTCCATTATAATATCTAAGCCATAAAAATAGACTTACCCAAAATTTTCTCTACTCATTCCTTAAACTCTTTAATTTTCTCAAAGGAAAGGATTTTGACTTATTTTTGGAAAATACCCCCACTCTCTTCTAAAATAATCATCTATAAAAGTTAGAAAATATCTAACACCATTTATAAATAGAGTGGAGATTGGTCCAAATACATTAGAATGAATAAGTTGCAAAAGATTATAACTTTTACCATAGCTTGTAGTAAACTGAACTCTTTTTTGTTTACCAAAAATATAGTGCTCACATAAATATAAATCACAAAACTTAATCCCATAAATCATACCCATATCATGTAGAGTTTTCAAACCTTTCCACTCATATGCCCAAGTCGTTGATGCCACAACATCACTACATCCAAAATGTTTCTTGAGTGTGTTGTTGTTGTTGCATGATTTGTTACTATATCACCACACAAATGATACATGGTCCCATAAGTTTCTCCTTTTTCTACCACAGGTGCTCATTTGGTAATTTTCTATTGATTGAAACCAAAGGTGGTAGAATACCCCAACTTATCCATCATATTTATTAAGAGAAAATTATTCCAAATATTTGGTACATGTCATACATCACACAAATTCCTTTTTTTCCATCATCTAGCTAGATCTTAATGTCCCCTCTTCCCAGAATTTCAATAGGATGATTATCACTCAAGTAGAATATTGCACCACTATATGAATAATATTTAACAAATCAATCTCTATGAGTGGAGACATGTATAAATATGCAATACATGATTCCAAAACCCAAGCATATAATAAATATCTATTGTTACTGAGACAAAACTCCTCACATGTTTCTATCTCTTTTGAATCTTCCATACTAGCTTTATCTTATGGTTGATTTGTATTTTCATTCTTATATTTCCTTCTTCAGGTACCAACTGTCCTTCCTTGAGTGCCCTGGATCCCGACAATTCCAACACTTCCCTTTCTCACATACTTAGGGCTTAGATTTGGTCTGTGATCTCCCTCGTTGCGCCCTTACACTAGATCAACCTCTCATGGATAATGCTCCACTAGTAGATGGATCTAGAGATGATTTTCACCTCAACTCTTCTTCCAGCAAAGAAGATACCACATCATCAAATTTGATTTCTTAATGATGAGTTGGTTATGGTCACCACCATATGATCCTAGGTATTTAGGAGGGAATATAGTAAAATGATTGCTTTGTATTCATCGTCCACCTTTACACCAAGCAAGAGAAATTTTCCGATGATGACTTTCCATAGTAGAACCCTCCTTCATCCTTAGTTGATAACAGTTGTTTTTTCAGGAAAACCTTATTTGTTTCTGATTTAGTCTCATATAGCGTCCCAAGTTTCTCTCAAAGGGATTATGTGGTCTTTTCTTTAGAAACATTGAAAAAGATAGATCCCACTAGGAAAATATGAATGGTAGAAACCACCTTTCTATCTAGAATTGTGAAAATCTTATTCACGGCAAGATCTAGGAGCTAAGAGAATCCTAACAACTCAAGAATTTCACAAAATATATAGAAAATAGTGAAAACAAGCAAAATTAACACATAGATATGGTGCCAATAACTGAGTTTCTTATTACTGTCCAACATGTAGATATGTCTGGAACATGAATATATTACAATAGGAGAAAATTGTTAGCCTTTGGAGGGAAATTGGTGGCATACATGTGGCAGGATTAGATTGGACCTCAAACCCACATAGGTTGACCTATGAGCTCGCAAACCACCTCAAAGAGTCACAAATGGTCATGTGAACATGGGTCAAGCATGATGGATCATAAATGAGGGTAGGCTAGGCATGTTGGAGTGCATGGGTGAGTGGGAGTGGCTCTAGGCAGGATTTAATGGTCCAAAATAGCCAAAAACAATCAAATACAATGCATGGGTGCCTCTGGTCAAACCAGGTCCCTATTTTAAGGAGTGGGTAACCACATCAAAAATTGAGGCCTTAGAAACTAAGGCTCAAGACACCTCTTACAAAAATGTATTTGTCCATATAACCAAGGTAAGAAGGAAAACCACATGAGAAAAAAACATCCCCTATAAAATGGACATGGAGAAAAATATGAAAGTGAATATCAGTCGTCACCATGTTTCACCCACTCCAAGGAGTGACCTCAGATAGGTGAATGTCTTCTATGTGAAGCTCTTGGTGAAGATGTCAGTAGTTTTCTCTGTAGATGGGCAATACTGCAATGATATCACCTTCTCATGCACCAAGCTCCAGATGTAGTGTATGTGTATCTCAATGTTCTTGGTCCTCTATCTATGTATTGGATCTATGGATATATTGATTTCACTTTGATTGTCACACCAAATTACAGTGGGTGAATCAAATTCAAAACCAAGTTCTCCAAGAATTCCTTGTAACCACACACATTGTGTAGATGCATTCACTGCTCCTCTATACTTGTCCTTAGCTAATGAAAGGCATATAGTGTGTTTTTTCTTACTTGAAAAAATATGGGACCACGTGCAAGTATGAATACATAACCTAATGTGGAATTTATGTCAATGGAATCTCCATCCCAATCAGAATAAGTAAATCCAATTAGTTCTAGTGGATAACTAGTAGCATAGTGTATCCCGAAGTGTTTGGTTCCTTGCACACAATGCAAGATCCTTTTAGCAGCCTTCCAATGGATCTCATGAGGCTCCTGCATATACCTTAAAACAAAACCCATTGCATAATCCAAATCAGGTCGAGAGTGTGTGATATACAACATGATCCCAACTAGTTGTCTATACAACGAGTTGTCCACCAATGGAGATGAACCAAAATCACCTAGTTTAAATTCTGAAAGGAAGGGACACTTGGTTGCCTTACATTCAAAAATTTTGAAATTAAATAACAGGTCTACAATATATTTTGATACGAGCCAATAAATTGTTTCAACAATCCAATTCTAGTCATTGAAAACATATTCTGCAATGAAGACTTAATTGAACCTGTATCAACTATGCAACTTCCAGTAATCAAAATATCATCAACATAAAATAATATGATCTGAAATGAGTCATATAAATGTTGCATATATACATTATGATCATATTTTCATCTTTCAAATCCTTATGATAAAGAAATCTGTCCATCTTGGCATACCAAGCCCTGGGGGATTGCTTGAGGCCATAGAGAGACTTATTCAACCTACAAAAAAGTGAAGTACCATGAATGAAACCTTCAAGACACTGCATATAAATACCCTCATGAATTTCAAATTCAATAAAATCACTCTTCACATCCATATGGTGCACCTCCCATCGCTTAGATGCAGTAAGCGGCCAAAACTAGCCTGATAGAGTCCATCTTTGCAACCGATGAAAATTTCTTTGTATATTCCACTCCATGGGATTGAGAGAAGCCTTTGGAAACCAACTTGGAATTATACTTCATATCTGAACCATCAGCATCCATATTGGTCCTATAAACCCACTTACATTGCACTACTTTCCTCTTGGAAGGTATAAGAACCAACTCCCAAGTTTCATTGTCTTGCAAAGACTTAAACTCTTCTTGGATGGATTTTTTCCATATTGGATCATGTGATTCTTCCTAATATGTTTGAGGATCAAATACAACCATCATAAATCACCTCTCCGGAATATTTGAATCACAAGTGGAGAAATCATTGTGAAATTGAGATATAGTCTTCCTAGAGTCTAGTGGATCTCCAACAAGATCACCAGTTGTTTGTATGGTTTTCTCAGCCCCTTTTGGCCTTATGGTTGATTCATGATATGCATGAATTTCATCATCTTCATCTTCCATATCAGAATCATAAAAATCAGATGAATAACCATCACTTACATCATCATTAAGTGGAGGGTGTAAGTGATCCCCCTTGACCAGTTTGATCTGTTGCATAGGCTCTTCTTCGAACTGTACACTTCTCTTAATGAAAATTTTCTGAGATGAGGGATCAAAGATATTGTATCCATTTTTATCTTCAGCATATATAACCACTATGTACTCCTTCCTTTGAGGTTGTAAGGCCTTACTTTTCTCGGGAGGAATTCTATCCCAAGCCATTGAGACAAAAACCTTAAAATGAGAAACATTGGGCTTGTGACCACTCCAAGCCTCAAATGGAGTTTTCTCTTACAATGATTTGTGTGGAACTCTATTCTAAAAATATGCATCACAATTGATATCTTCACCCCATAGATTAGGAGACAAATACTTAGCCTCCAACATGCATGTGGACATCTCCTTTAATGCTCTCTTCTTGCACTCTGCCACACCATTTTGTTGAGGTGTGTAAGGCACATAATGTTGCATTTGAATGCCATTTTCCTCACATAGTTGTTGTAGGTTATTATTAACATATTACTTTTCATTATAATTCCTTAAGACCTTGATCTTATTCCCGCTCAAGTTCTCAACCAAAGCCTTGAAAACTTTGAAGATCTCAAACACTTTGTATTTTTTCATGAGAAAATACACCCAACAATACCTTGAGAAATCATCTATGAATGTTAAGACATACCTTTATTTTCCATATGAGGGTGTGGGAAGAGGTCCGATCAGATATTAATGGATCAAAACCAGCACTTTGACAACTTTTATTTCCTTTCCTTTCTCATACTTGTGCTCTGCATGCTTCCCAACTATGCATCCCTTGCATGTGCCTTTGGAAAACTTGATGCTTGGAAGCCCTTCAACCATGTTTTCTTTGCTCAAAACTTGAACCTATATGAACTTTAGGTGTCCAAACCTCTCATTCCATATCTTTTTGGTCTCATTGGCATGTGACACGAGCACATTCCCTGAGGAGTAAGGAAGAAAGTGTGGAAACTTGTGCATCCTCGACTCATGATCTGCAAAACCCATTGCAACAACTTGGCCTGTAGAAATTTATGAAATATCCACATAATCTTGAGAGAATGTCACTGTCTTGGACGAACCTGTATGTGTCATTTGATAGGTTGAGAGTAGGTTAGATGCAATATCAGGCGCACACAACACATTGTTGAGGTACCCATTGTCAAGGTTGATCCTACCAATCCCTTTGGCTGGGATCTCAGAGTCATCACCCATAAGGATGGATGGTCCACTGTATGGATGTAGGGATAGGAAGGAGTCTTTTACTAAATCCATGTGGGCACCTAAATCTATGATGAAGGAGGAATATCCATAAGATCCAACAACTAGTGCATGGCATTTATCCTTGTTCTCATAATTCGAACATCCCTATTTCTTCCTTGCGCCATCTGGCAGAGGAATGTTGTTATTCTCAAGGAGTTGCACCATCATGTAAATGGATTTATTCATGCATGCAATATTTCTATTCCAAAATTTGTGACAATAAGTGCATTTTTCCTTCTCTTTCTTCTTCTTCTCTTTGTCCTTTCTAGGATTCGAACCCCCATCAAAATATTTGGGCGTCTCCTGCTTCTTCTTCTTCTTCTTTTGTTGATTCAAATCCTTCGATTTCTTCTTGCCTTTGGCTTGATTCGAAACACCTGCAACAAGGGCTTGATACTTGGTGGATTTGATGGTACCCATTTGAACCAACTTGTCTTGTTCTTGAGTCAAAGACTCCATGAAGTTTGAGAGGGTAGGAATTCTTTAATTTTGAATTGTCATCTTTTTTGAGTGGAATGTTGAAACAAACACTGAATATTCAAGCCCTAGATTCAAAAGAATGGACAATATCAACTGCTCTTTCTTCTTTTAGATGCCACATTGTTTCAGCTGAAGTACCAAGGATTTGAACTTGGTGAATAAATCCTAGATCGTCTAAAAGTGAGTTGGGAAAAATGTGATCGACTCATTTTCGAGTTGGTGTCCTCTCATCTCATCAGTCTTCCAAAACAATGACTCTAGATTGAGACAAACTTCATTGGGTGTTGTAATATGTTTATATCAAATAAAATATCCCTCAAAATTATGATACAAAGTATCATGAATGCTTCAGCAAGCCTGTTGAAATACCTGGATTTTTCCACAATAGAGTTGGGCTTATTCTCAGTTCCCATGGTTACTCCGTAGAGACCTTTCAACCTCAATTGGATCGCCATTTCAGCCTTTCATTCAAAATAATTGAATGGGGTAGTCAAGACATGATTTTTCTCCATTTATGCTTGCATAGTGAGTGACAAAGAGACTAGAACAACCTACAATGCAAACTCTTGAATTTTTTTGGCGGACACCGTAGCTAGAAACTCAAAGTCTATGAATTCAATTTGCATCTCCAAAGAGATCTTATACCATGTGAAAATATGATTCACAACAAGATCTATGAGCTAAGATAATCCTCACAACACAATAATTTCACAAAATATGCAGAGAACAGTGAAAAAGAGAAAAAGTAACACATAGAGATGGTGCCAATAACTAAGTTTCTTATTATTGCCCAACATGTAAATATGTATGGAACATGAATATATTACAATAGGAGAAAATCATTAGCCTTTGGAGGCAAATTGGCGGCATACATGTGGCATGCTTAGATTGGACCTCAAACCCCCTAGTTTGACCAATGATCTCCCAAACCACCTCAAACAATCATGAATTACCATGTGAACGTGGGTGAAGCATGATGGATCATAAATAAGGTTAGGCTAGGCATGATGGAGTGCATGGGTGAGTGGGAGTGGCTCTAGGAAGCATTTAATGGTCCAAAAGAGAAAAAAACACTCAAATACAATGCATGGGCACCTCTGGTCAAACCAATTCCCTCTTTTAAGGAGTGGGAGTGCCTCAAGGACATAAATATCATTAATGAGGGTGCTTGTGCTCCTAAATGATCAAATGTGGGTTCCTGGGTGCATTTATTAGTCCAAAACCCCCAAATACCTTAGGATACCAACATAACCAAGGTTTGGACTATGCAACAAGAATGAAAAACAAAAGAAGGTGTGTCCTAGGTGGTACGATGCTCTAACAATATTTATCTAATCCTCATTTGTCATGTTGCTTGGTCTTTTCATAGCCCCTTTGAAGGCTAGATCTTGGTAATTCTAAACCAATAAATCCTCCACCTTCATCTTCCATAAAGAGAAATTCTTGCCATAAGACTTAGTCTCAAACTTGGTTAAACCTCCTACCATTGTTGCATATCCCACTCACAGAAAACCCTATGCTTGTGAGTTTGTTAGGCTAAGATAATATATGTTAGAAAAATATATTAAAAGTCATAACAAACGACAATAACAATAGAACATAATATTTACATGGAAACCCTATTGTATATATGTAAAACCATAGTGGAATGGAAACTTGAATCTGTTATTATCACTCGACAAAAAACCTCCAATGTTTTTTTCTATNCCCCCCCCCCCCCCCCCCCCCCCCCGCGCGTTTCAGGCACATACAAACAATGTATGGACTTGGTAAAAATCTCTATAGGACTAATATTGGAAATATGGATATTGGATTAATCTCCAATGCTTTCCTCTATCTCACTTATTTTAAAATGTTGGGGAGATATTCCCCTTTTATACAATACATATGAGGGTTCTATAAGGAATCGAGATACACTAGAAGGAACTAGAAATTTTCACCTCAGGGGCGCTGCCCCTCTAAACCCGTAGAGAGAAAGGGCCTTTCCTCGCTCCCCCAAAGGGATGGCTTGATGCACCCCCCACATGCCTAGCGCATGGGCCTATTCGATAGATATACATGAATAATATTAGAGATATGGGCATTAACTCCATATTCTAATAAAACTTAGCATTATCCACTATAGAGAGCACACTTGTTGGGAAATGGATTTTGAATTGAACCAAATAGATTTAAGATCCATAAAGGACAAAAACTATGTTTCAAGTGTGAATGATTGATGGGGGTTATTTGGATGCATAATCCCACAATCATAACTTAATGAAAACATGAAATTGGTTCCTTAAGTGAGGATTTTTAGTGAGTTATCCCAAGAGTTGATTTTAGGATTAACTTGGCATCATGAACCGAGTGTTGTTTTATTTAGGGCATGGTATGTGTGCAAAAAAAAAAGGATTTAAAGAGAAAATGATAGAAACAAAATCTATAATGAAATGAATGATAATGTTCAATACTCAAGAGACATGAATTATTTTCCCTTAAACAAAACCAAGCACTTTTCAAATTTTCAAACATGACAACTATAATGAAAACTAGAAAGAATCCAATGAAGCTACAAATGGAATGGAAGAAATATTAATAGCCAATACTAAGAATGAAATTCTATAATTTCTTACTAAATTCTTTCAAACAAATATGAGGCAAGTCAATTATTATATATTTGCAAAGAAAATATATACAACTCTTTACTAATCAAGGATGAATTTTAAGAAAATGCAAGAATTAACTTAAAACAATTATTAAATGATCATATTAAAAACGAAAGAGAGTGAAAGAGGTCCTAACTTGGGAACCTACATGCAACAAATAATATAGTTTCCCAACTTTTTTTTTTCACACAATATCCAAACTAAGCCAGAAAATAGTCAAGATAGCTATTCATGGAGACCAATTAGAAAACGGAATCTAATCCACATACCAACACAAAATTGAAAACTAAATCGTAAGAGAATTTGGGAGTCAACCTAGTTCACAAAAAAAAAATGAGTTTTTTTCAAATTCGTGGATTTCTTAGGAAGTATTTGTGACATCACTTCACACCTTTCTTGTAAACAAGTGCAAAGAGAACCAACTATATAATTTCTATAATTGAGGAAAAAATAGGTTTTTCCACTAAGATCATTGGTCTAGGAGGAGGTAAAAGCCAAAAAAAGAAAGAAAAGAAAAAATAGCTTCGAAATGACAAAATCACCTTTAAATGGGTTGGAAATAAGCACAAACACAACCGAGGATGAATAGTAGGATTCCTCCCCATTAATATGGTTGTCAAATCCGGTGTTGGTGTTTTGGCACCAACCCATAGAAAAAGTATGTACTCAAGGGTTGTGAAATACTAAGTGCCAAATCAAAGGGTTTGACTGAAAACTAAAATAATAGAATAGCATTCATTGTATTCATGCAATCTAAGATAAAGAAAATTAGCTAAAATGAAAGGGACAAAGCATGAAATAAAGAATGTTCTTTGCATTAACAAAATAATGGAGATGATACTACACACCTTGGTATTGGATGGAGTTGATGTAGTCTTCTACAACCAACCTAAAGGAGGGTACTTATTCTTCTCTAGTGTTCCAATCCTAACTAGATGATATGTTATGGGATCCAAATGAGGAAAGAAAAGGATGAATATGGCCTTCACTCTTTTTGTAGGTTTTCCGTTAAGGTAACCTTACTAGTGATGGATGTTTCTTTGGAATAAATTTAAGGGATTTATTTAAACGGAAGGAGGTGGATATCTATTAAAACTATATCCAAGGTGAATAATCTCTTTGCGTTGATAATTTAGTGGAATGATGATAGTTATTGGAGACTAGATCAAAGGATATTTTGAAAATAATGGTTTGGGGATCCACATTCATCCACTCCATATTTTTTAAGGTGAGAAATATTTATGGGTAATCAAAATTTGCTTTTGGGGCAACTTCACAATTTTCGAGGATTTTAGTGCAATGGCCTTATGTAGATTTTAAAAACCAATCTGTGCAATGACCTTTTATGGTCATCCTTTGGTTTTAGCTTAGTTTTTTTGTCACAATATTGAGTTCATGTGATGATGGAGGTAATGTAAAGGGGGCTAATACTATTGGAAGTGATGTGTAATGGTGATAGAACTCATGACAAATTAAGTGAGCACAATTAGGCTATTAACATGGATGGTGAAAATAAATTCTAGAAGCACATTGGCTTTCGAATGGAGACTTAACATGGTAGATGTTGATATGTACACACTCAAACTTTTGGCCTTGTGAAACCTCTTTTATATTTTTCCACATTGGATTTTCATAGAGTCTCATAATGTTTCCTTGGCACACGACCAACTCACACTCCTTGTTGTGACTAGCAATGACTATGTGACTGTTATCCCATGTCTTTGTGGTGTTGATCTCACAAGTTGAGGAATACAATCCATCACATTCTTTCAAAACTTTCTTCTTGTATATATTTATTTTGTATTGACAACCCCATATGAATTTCACCAATTAAGGTGTCTAGATTTTGTTATTAATGTTTGGAATGTTCACTACGGTTTGGTTTATTATTTCATGCCCATGTCATTGATGTATCACATCTAATTCCTGAAGTTCAAGCGTGCACTATTCTAGAGTTGGTTAAATTTCCACAATGGTAGTTTTATCCTCACTTACACTTAAATTGTGTCTACACTCTTATTGTTTGATGATCACTAGATTCTACTGGGTTAATTATTCTTTGCATTGGTCTCTTTTCTATCCCACTATTTTCACATACTAAGAGTAGGAAAAACATCACAATTGTGTGTTGGTCTTTAATTTGTGAGAGTTTGGTCAAATTCCGAGACTTAATATTATCAAATGAGGAGACCAAGTTGAACCCAATGGATCAAGATGGTAGGACAAGTACGAATTCTTTTAATAACAATAAAACCCAATGGAGCCTTATGAATATTAAAGAATGATAATGTTGAAGAAATTTAAGTATTGTGAGGATTAATCATTGAGCCATAGAACAAAAATCAACCACAAAAAGTGTGGTGATGAACTCAAGTAATTAAGTGTGAAACCCGTCACACATAACCCCATGAAAATAAATTCCAAACTCAATAATAAACCATAACACCAGATAAATGATCAGTTGTACATATTGTATAATACAAGTGAATGTGCTATAAAGAATGAAATGAATCAAAGTGATGTAAGGGTCATTGAAACTCAACTCATAAGAACAATTGCATTGATCTCAATCTCACAAAGGAAATTTCAAAACTAAAAGTTTGGAAACCTTTTCAAATGGATTGCTACACATGTTTATACATATCTGAGTGATCAGGTGCGTTAAATGAGGTAAATACAAGTTCTCAACCTTAGTAAAAACAAATAAGGATAATGGATCCCTTGAATTCTAGAATCATTTCAACCAAACATGCTCTAACTTTGTACAACTTCATTATTGATGCAAAACCAATAATGATTTGGTCAATCATGGTCCCTCAATTGGTTGGGTGTGTCAACTCTCCAAGTTATAGGAGATCATTGATGTGAACTAATGATGTATATTTGTAGTGGTAGAACAAATAATTGCATGTAGATGTCTATGATGAGTTAAATCCATGTGGATCAGGAATTTGCATTCGATTAATGTTGTGATGGAGATTTATGCTGGCATGATCACACACACAAGTGGGAACAACAAAAATCAAATCATAGTATATGTTGTGATGCTTTCTTGTATCTAGATGCACTATTTGGACATGATGTGAACTAAGAAATATCTAAAATACAACAAAATGATCTATAGCACAAAATAGTCAACTCCATTGAGTAGTAATGGTCCCCATCATGTTAAAGGTAGAAGTCCAGGTCACCTTTGTGTCATAATTCTCTATTGAAGAAGAAAGTATCAATGTGTTGTCAAATAAATGATTAAACTTATGTTGTACATGCTCAAGTGTGAAATATTTGGTATATGTAAGAAACCAAGTTACTTTGTCATTTGTTATTGATTTTGTATCATGTATAGAAAGAATGGCATATATTCATGTTAAGTCCCTAATCATAAGGTGTCGTTGCACTAAAATTTGGGGCATTGTTTGTATAGAGGATATCATTGTGTTGTACTTTCTCAAGTATTACATGACTATAAGTTTTCTATTTAAATTTTGATGCATCCCATGGTATGGTGGAAACAAGATTGAAGGAATTGTTGACACATTGTTTGGTGATGATGTATGTATAATATCATAGTGACATGATCTTACAATGTGATCCTATAAACCTTTCCTTCTAGTTGTGAAACCAAAGCTTCTCTTCAACTGTGAGCTTGTGCAAGATGCAATTCATAGACATGGATTTCCTACCATTGGAAAAGTTGCATAGGTGGTGTACATGGGAAGTCCAAGTTGAAATACAAAATAAACTTTGAACGAGATACAATTCGACATGCAATGATAAGTTTGATTATAGTTATGTTCTATGAAAATACAATTTTTATATCAAGTGAACATATTCTTATTATTAGACATGCAAAGAAATGTACAAGGTTAATTATGATTGAGAATCTATATATGAGACTATGGATGAAAGGTTTTTAACTTGTCAAGCTTTGTGTAAAGTATGCCCTAAAGAGACTTCTAGAAGTTGGAGATGATTTTAGTATATTTCATGCTAAACATGGAAGTAGGCATATTGAATTTAACCTATATGTCAGTCAAGAAATGTTTCATTGTATACCACGCTACGTGTATTATTGTAAATCATGAGGATATCTCTTTGAGAATTGATAAAAATATGATGAACACTGCATCATTATTATGGCATATGGTTAGGATACCTATAAGAAAATCCATCAAGGCAAATTCCTATGGGTACAACGGAATGGGTCAAGGTGCATACAACACCTACTTCTTATTGACCAAATTTGTAAGGGCACAAGTAACACAATTATTTGTATCCTTTTCAACACCAGTGGCTAGTTGTGACTAGTTAAAATTGTTTTATAAAATTGTCAATGTCTTGTGTATGCCAAGGTGATAGATCTATTGATATGGAGTATGTGCCTCCCAACTTGATCCCTAAATTGTAGGTTAGTTTCCCATCCATTAACATCGATCATATACCAACATTAATATCCATCACATCATTGATCCAGACCAACATAAATCTCCATCACATCATGGATATTTATGTAGGAAAAATATCTTGAAATATCCAGCTTCCTAATTCCACGGCTCTTCCTCTCCTTTGTCCTCTTGCTAGAAGCATTCTATTTCATGGTTATTTTTTCTTTGTCTTTGTCTTTTCTTCTTTAACAAAATATCTTTAGTGATTTTTATGCTTTCATTGGTAATGCAACACTTAAAGGAAATCAATAGCGGATTGGACAAGCACAAGGCTCTTGAAACTTCTTACTCAAGCCTTGTCATCAACCTCCTAGCCTCATGCCTTTCTTATCTAGCCAACTTTCTAATTTCATAGAGTTTTCTTCATTGCACTAAGCCTTTAAAATGATTCAATGTTTGTTTGGATCCATTTTTGGATCACACCCCCCATTGGTAGGATTTTTTACTCCAAAATCTTAACCAAGGAGGAGATGGAAACATATGGCCTCCACTTATCTCTGCAAGTCCACTACTTGATCAATTTTGAAGGATACATGCTTCTTGTTTGTTCCATTCAAGCCACCAGTTTTCCCTTATTCCATTTTTACCAAAAAACTTATTCCTCTCCATGTGTGTACTTTGACGAGGTGGGCCTCACCACCTTTAACCCAGCAATATTTTTTCTCTTTAATGTAGATAATTTCATCTCAATCCCTTAAGAATGAGCTTCCAAACATCATTTCTCAAAAATATATTGGTGTAACTTCACATTCTACTTCATTAGCATAATCAATGTTAATGGGAATTCTAATTTTACATCTACTAGCGATTCTCATAATAGATTTATCTTGGATCAAATCCAATAACCATTGTTAAACAAAGTATTGATCCTATACTTGAACTTGTTTTGGAATAGTGCAATTCTATCTCCACTTGCCCATGGTTGTTGAAAAGTGGTGCACATCAAGGCGTAATCCACATAGGATGTCTTTCTACCACTTTTTCTTTTGTCTCAATGGTTGCATTTGTTCCCTTCTTGGACTTGTGCCACTTTAGATGTAATTTTTTATGAAGTTTCTATCATTTCTCAACAAATGACATCATAGTGTTTGCAATGCCTATTAGGAGCCCTCATTTCTTGGACTGTGGCTATAACATTCTTTCATTTTGTTTTACTAATCTCTTGTTGTCCTTTACTAATATGTTATTGGCCCTTTTGGTATGCCCCCTTCTTGGAGTCCAACTCAATATGGAGAAATTTATTTTTCACCTCATCTATGATTTATTTCACGTACTTTAAGGCCATGAGCTCCTACTTATTACCTAATCAACAATAATAATAAAATATACATGTAATAAGACCATGAGCCCATACTTGCCTTTTAAAATCTATTTTCAGGTTGTTATATTATATTTTAAACATTAAATATTACTTCAAATTTTTTATATTTATCAAGTACTGATATTTAAATAATTATTATCATCTAACAATTCATTTTTACAAAGAGGAGAAATTTAACTTATATCTTGATTTTTTTAAATCCGTAAGACATCTAGTAAACAACAATCTACTAAAAAAACCCGTAAGACATCTAGTAGACAACAATCTACTAAATCTAGACCATCTATCCATTAGTTTATCAATCATACATCTGTCATCCAAATGCTTCCCATCTACCATGCTTTATTTCCACCTACAATTCCATGTGTACCCTCCCATTGCGCATGCTCATTATTGATCCTACATGTCATTCATATTTCATTTTTTGTCTCTGCTATTGATTGATACCTCTGTTGATGAGTGATAGAATGATCATCAAGAAAGTTTTATCAGTTGCGTCTTTGGGAACTAATGGACAATTTGTGTTTAGACCCTGTTTGCTTAATTTAATCCCCCTTTGATACATGTATAATGTACTTCCTTCAACGGGTGGAGCCCCTTTCCACTATGCCCCTAGGGTCTACCACTTGGGAACACCCTCTAGGAAAAAGTCAAGTTAGGAGGAGGAAGCTTCACCAATGAGTTAGACAAGATCACTGAGTCCACGCTTATGGAAACCTACAATAAAACTATGTGTTCATGTATTCCAAGCACAATAAGCATGTCAAAGTGGCCAAGGAGGGTCTACCAAAATGGTGGTTTGACACCTTATGCATGTTGTTATATCTAGATTGGTTGATAAATGGCTACAATGGCTGCAACCAATGTTAAAGAAATGTAACTGCGGAAGATATTATATTTTGTATTATTACTACTATTTCCCCTTTCAGAGATGTTCTTCCTTCGATTAGGGATGTCATTGATGTAATTGGTCATGTAAAGTCTTGAGGTAAAACCTCTTTTGTAAGTCGGGTCAATAGTACCAACAAAAGTATTATGAAAATGTAATTTTGAGTTTCCCAAGGCAAGTAGGCCCTGATTGGGAGGAGAAGTCGTCCATGTTGGGTTATTAGGCCTCTCCACTGATAAGTGTAAATAGGGGAGGGGCCTCCCTCATTTGGAAACACTCAGAAGTCAAGCAATTTCGATAGAGAGATAAGGAGTAGTCTGTCTGGAGGAGAGGAAGCAGTCTAGTCTTATTCTTGTGGTCTTACAAGTCTTAACCCTAGGGTCTTATATTGTACTTGGTTGAAGTCTATATTGATGAAGTTTTGTTGGATTTTCTTTCCCACGAGGGTTTCCAAGGATAAATCTTTGTGTTATTTTCTATGGCTTTGCTCGTCTTTCTTTCAGTAATCCTTTTGCATATGGTTATGATGTTATGATGCTAAATATTTTTAGATCTTGTATAACCATTGAAATCTTAACAACCAAGCCATGTTATATGTGAACACTAATGAAGCTAGGGGAGGCAAGATTGAGAGGGTGAAAACAAGATAATGAGAAAGGGTGACTCTCATGCTAGAAGGAACATATTGGGAGTCTTTCAAACACTTAATTATATTTCTATGGAATCCCTCTAAGAAAATCATATTTGAATCCACATTCCTTTGTGTCCATCAAAGCCAAACTTACTAGACAAGCTATTAAATAGATATTTTAGAATTGCGAAACTCTCCCACAATGATTTTTCTTGGAAAAATTACAACTGTGCCTCCTTTATAGTGCCAAGGTTTTCCAAGGTTCGTAGAAGTATTAGTCAGCCTTGTACTAATTGGTTGGTTTAGAGTTGATGGCTTCTCCAACTCTCTCAAAGTAAGAAGGCAATGCAAGAGTATGTTGTGGACGATAAAGGAAGTGGGTTTGTTGCCAATGCATTTTGAACCAAAGATCAAATTCTAGCAAAGTCTGATTATGATAACAATGATGTTTTCCACATGTTGACCATTAGAGGCACCCTTTTGTGCATCAAAACCTTCTTGTTTATTGTGGCTGGTGTCAACTTGGTTTACACTATTAATTAGACCGTGTTTGTTGGATTTGAAGCAAGAATTAAGAAATGACATGATAAGCATTCCATGTCCATCTCTAAACCTAGAGTAGTTGTGATAATGGTAGTGATTGGGGTTTCCTTGGGGATGCACTGCTTACATTCATATCTGGGTAGAGTTCAACCTCCATGAGAGATTGCTATAAGAGAGGATCCTCTTTTGACACAATGAGTTTTTTTTGTAGACAATGATAGTTTTGGAAATAGTATGCATTGTATAGGGAGCATGGTGGTAAGAATATGGACTTAAAAGCTTTCGGGAGATGGTTATATGATGGTATATATGTCTTAATTTGAATGAAGTGGGTAATTCATAATTATCTATCTACTTAATTAAAATTCTCAAATATGATTCTCATTATGATTATGCCAATAAAATTTTAGTGTATTCTTTGCTCAATTTTTACTATCAAACAAGGCAAACCAAGTTTTAAAAAAAAAATTGAAAACTCTTATACTTGGTTTTAAACCTTAGATATAATGCTACTAGTCTAAACCTATGATATAATACTATTAGTATAGTCAATGGTCTCAATAATATAGTCAATGATTTATATAACCTAAAACTTTGTCATTCTAAGTTAAAAATTCATCCAATTTCTATAATAACAATTAATTTTTATTAAATATATTATAATTATTTTTACATTAAATATATTTTATTTATTTTAAATTTTATTAAAAATCATCTAAATATATAAACTTTTTAATATTTAAAAATATATATATTGATTTTTCTTTTCTTACATTAATCTATCACACCTTGCTCGTACATTGGCTTATAGCCAAGATTAGTTGAATATACAATGTTAGTAACTTGCTAGGAAGATGTTACTGTGTTATCTTTAATATATTAACTCCCTTGGAAAGTTAGACCATTTTACTACCTTATTTCCAACCCACGAGAACATTAAGAGTAAGTAATGCACATAACATTCTCCCAGGTCTGCATAAATATTGGTATACAGCGGAAGACTTGAATATTGCACGAGACTGGAAATTGGCACGGGATAATTACACAGAGTGTTTGGAACAAGGAAAAATACGTCTCAATCCACTTGTTGATTCCTTAGTATGGACCCATAATAAACATAACGGCAATGTTACAGCGGAGCTGGTGTATGACCTAATTGTCCCCTCTTCTTCCCCTCCGACTTGTAGTAAACTGCATGCTTTCCTCTGGTCTTGCAATATACCCATGAAAATTCGTTGTTTTATCTGGCTGGATTTGGCAAACAAAATTCTCACATGGGACAATCTCCAGAAAAGAGGCTGGATCGGGCCTGGCATTTGTGCTCTTTGTAGATCGGGTGAGGACAGTGTTCAGCATCTGTTCACTTCTTGTTCTGTCATGAAAATAGTTTATGAAAGCCTCAGTGATTGGTTTCACTTACATCCCCTATCCAATAGTGATACTCTCAGCTCTTTTTTGGTTTCTTGGATGTCTCTGTATTCCAGACACTCTGAGTGTTGTTACCTTCCTTTTTTTGTCATATGGTGTATATGGAAAGGACGTAACCATTGTATCTTCGAAGGAAAAAATCCATCGATCTTGGGCATGCTCCATCAGATTGAATATTATATCCAGTTGTATCTGGCTTCAAGTATAAAGATAAAAAAGCCTAGGATTTGTGGATCGGGCCCATCTTTAGTCTTTCCCTATGGCTTCTTCAATGGGGCAGCTGCTGATTATAAGGGAGGAGTGGGTTTTAGCTTGGTCCTAAACGAGTCTCACTCTTTTGAGTTTGCAATGGGGGCGGGCATTTGTAAAAATACAAAAGCTGAATTGATGGCACTATGGGCTCTGTTGTCTGTGGCAAAATTGAAGGGGATCCCATGTTTGAATATACTTGGAGACTCAGCAGTTATCATAAATTGGGAAAACTTTCATGCCTCCTTGGATCCTTCGGATCTAAGTCACTGGTGTATGGATACAAGAATACTCATCTCTTGTTTTCTTCACTTGTCCTTCAGTCATACATATCGAGAACACAATCAGCTTACAGACAGTCTATCAAAATCAACCCTGTCTTTGGCTCCTGGATGTGGTAATTTCTCTGAGGTTCTTGAGGGCCATTTGGTCTTATCTGATTCTTTCCAGCTCTTTTGAGCTCGGTGCAGGAGCTTTGCTCTCTTTTTTTATGCACCCCTTTGTGGTTTGTTGTGCGGGCTCTATTGATAGAAGCTCTGCACTTCTTGTGTCCTCGATTTGTATGACTGGTGGGGACAGGTTACGATTGTATGTCTTCATGATGCCGTGGCTTTCTTTAGACTTTCTGATGTATGGTCTGGGTCCCTTCCCCATTGCACATTCAAGAGTGCCTTGAGACTTGTTCCAGGTCACTAGCTGTTATAGGCTTCATACTTGTTTTTGTTTGATTGTAGCCCTATTGATAGGGGAAGCATGTTAGATGCCCTTTAATTCACTAATTGAATAACAAAGTCAAGCTTTTTTCCTTCTGAAAAAAAAAGTGTGATACCATTTTATTTTTTTTTATTTTTTTTTATAATCCATGTCCCAAAAAAAAATACAATAAATATTGATATTTGTCAGTGCACCTTTAATTTTTTTATCAATAATTAATCCATGTCATGGAAAAAGCAAAAGTTGGTATTCGTCATAGAAAAGTAAATGTTTAATTATGAACCCATCTTTATTATTATAAGATATTACCAACTTAATCTACTTCTAATAAAACAAAAAAAATCCAAAACAATTAATAAATATATTGAAATATTAAAATTTATGAAAATTCAAAGCTTTTAAAAATAACAATAATTATTTATATAGTGTTGACTTTGTGTATGGAGGTTTATGGACGAAGTCATGAGTGATATTGTCATGGGTGACATCTCTGGATCAATAGTTCTGGTCTCTTCTAGTGTTCCTGGTTTTGATAGATATTTTTGTCCATCGGTGTACACTTGGCATTAGGCATGCATCATGGTTTCTCTTTGAGTTTCAATCTCTTTGGTTATTTCTTGGAGGGCTATATAAGCCTCACTCCCAATGAATATTTGTTGTACTTTGTAACTGTCCATTAAGGGAGGCATATTTTGATGCCCTTTGATTCTATATGAATATTAAGGACAGGTTTTTTTCCTCTGAAAAAAAAGACTGATATTGTGTTTAGGTTTGAGAAGATCTTTTTTTCTCTCTATATTATAATGTATTGTTTGATACAACTTTAATTTCGTAGAATAATAAATAGTTTAATAGTTTTATGTTCATGTTAAAAAAAAAAAATCATTTCTAAAAATTTAACTTAATCTATAAATATAATATTAAAATTTATAATAATGATGATGATGATGATGATGGTGGTGGTGGTGGTGGTGGTGGTTAACATTTTTTTAGACCAAACTTTGGTCTATCGGACCTAAAGAAACGAATTAATTAGTTTGTTTTAAAATTGTATATCTATGCTCAAAGAGCTTGGAGAGAAGCGTCCCGATCTCACTATAATTTTGACAAGTTAAAAGGCTAGGAATGTCAGTATTGCAACAAAGATTATGAAACTAAGATCTAATGTGGGTGTATGCAGGGCACTCTAAGAGGAAGTGATTTTCATCCTTAATATTCATATTCTAACATAAATGGCAGATCCTTTCCACCCATGGTATTTTAGGAACTTCCCAACGACCTGTTTCACTATGTAGCTCATGAGAATTCGTTCTTATCTTGGCTATATTAATTTTTTTCTTTGAACTAGTTAAAACAGAGAGATACTTTTGATCTTCTAGAGTAGGGTTGATGACCTCCTTATAATATCTTATTTTTCTTTTAGCCTCTAAGTCTTTCTCACACCACATTTTCTCTTTAAACTTAGAAGTAGCAATATTTTTAATGTTATTAATATTTTTCAATGCAACATTTCCGTCGATCTCCCAATGGTTAAACCAGGCCCTATTATCTTTATACCAACCTCGCTTGAGCCTTAGGTGGTTTTGGCTGGAATTTAAAGCTATATGAGGAAGTTTATGGTCTCCCATTTTATTGTTTTTGTGCTTGTACAACAGAAGCCTAGTCATAGCTAGGCTCTTAATAGGGGAAAGACCCACTTCTATAAGGAGAATGGGGTAGGATGTATTACTTTTAATTTTGATGTTATACGTTATAAAACGCTTCTGGATTTGCTCAATCTTTCTCCAGGATTCTCTAGAGATGTCGCAACCCCAAACCTCACACCCATACAAGATAACAGGAGTGACTAAAGTTTCAAAGAGGAGCTTCTTTTTATCCCACATCACAAGGTTTGTTGCTTTACAATTATTTTCAAGACCAAAATAAGCTTTCCACCCTCCATTAATATTTTTCTTAATGCTTTAGTTCCAGTTGAGGTTGTGATGAATATCAATTCCTAGGTATCTGTAATAAGACACTTCCTCCAAGTTGTTATTTTCATACACAAAATTAACATAAGTTGTCTTCTTGGATTTGATAATCATAATTTTTGTTTTGTCAGTGTTAACAATCATACCCATGGTAGAGCAAAAATCCTTAAGAAGTCTTAGTTGCTTATCAAGATCAGATGGACACCTTCCCAGAAGAACAATATTGTCAGCATAGAGAAGAAGGATGATGGCTATTCCAGCTAAGATCGTGCCAGCACAACGCGCTTCCTCTAAGCAACCTTCTAGCTTATCGATGTAAATCCCAAATAGGGTAGGGGAGAGGGGGAAACCTTGTTTAACTCGGATATTACACTTAATACATTTCGACCACCCGTCATTTCTCTTAAACTTGGCAATGGCATTCTCGTATAACCTTATTGCGGCAGCTCTCAACTCGAAAGGAACCTTTAGCTCTTCTAATATATTCCATAGGTTATTTCTAGGTACAATATCGAAATCCTTTCTAAAGTCCACAAAGAAACAAAAGAGATTAGATTTATCATTACGACATTACTCCACAATTATCCTAACCGTAACGAGGTGGTCCGTTGTTGAGTATTGCCCTCTAAAACCTGCTTGGCCTTTAGCCAACTTACCTTCACTTTCAAGCCATATGTTGATCTTCTTTTCCAAAATAATACCGTATAACTTGGCTAAGAGAGGGCTAATCATAATTGTCTGATAATTAGAGGGGTTATTTGTATCCCCACTTTTAAAAATAGGGATAATGAGGCTTTGAGTCCACGGTTTAGGGAACCCTTGCTTGACCTCTTGATTGAATAGCTTGTGGGTGTGAGGGATGAGGACATGACCTCCAATTTTAAATATTTCTGCCTGGTAACCTTCAATGTCCTTAGCTTTTCCATTTGCCAGACGCTTAACCCCAAAATCTATGTCTTCTAATGATAAAACTTCTTCCATTGTGAGCAGAGTTTCAAAGTCATCTATGACATTTGGGGATTCATAAAGCTTTTTAAGATAGGAATTCCAGTCGTGTAAAGCAATTCTATTATTATCTTTAGTTTTTCTAGTTAGAATCCACCTCCAAAATTTCTTAGGAACCACCTTAGAGATGTGTAAGAGATTTTCTTGTCTTTTATGAATATATTGCATTTTTTTCCTTTTAGTTAGGGCTTTGTATATTGTTATCTTGTCAATTTTAAGAGACTCATCAAGAGCTTCCTTAATTTCTCTCCTCACACTTTTACAGTCTTTATCATACCAAGGGTTTTTTTTGCTATTTCTTTTATTACTTGAAACTTCAATTGAGAACTTGTTAATAGAATATGAGATGGTTGTAGTAAAATTATGATAGAGGTCTTCTATGTTGTGTATACTTGATAACTGAAGCAAATTAATTTTTAATTCATTTAGAAAAAAGATCATTTATATTTCTATTAAAGATCAAGTTTTTTTGGCTATGAGGATTATCTTCTATGGGATCTCTATGCATGAAAAAATTGAGAATTACAATTAAAGGTCTATGATCTGAGTCAAGCTCGTGGTCGTTTAAGATGTCAAAGATTAATATTTTGTTGTATAAAGGATATCGAAAACTACATAGTCTATCACACTGCTACCAAGCCCATGGATACAGGTCATCTGGCCAGAATTGGGCCACTTCTTTAGACCGTTACAAATTATGATATCTTGAGCACTACAGAGCTTGACTAGCTCAGACCCAAACAAATTTTCCCCTAGATCTTTAGAGCTTCTTTTGTACCTGTTAACTAGAGTAAGGTCTTCGTCTAACCAAAGAGGATTAGGGTTGGAATGATTGCTTAGAAGAATAGCTTGGTTGCTTGAGGTTCGAGCATTAAAGTCACCCATTAAGAGGATATTACCTTCATTCCTTAAGCTAGAAATATCATTCTCTAAACCATTGTAAGGACAATTTTTATCTAAATTGTTTTTCTTATAGTAGTTAGAATTAATAGGGGCAAAATAACAGATTGCTATGTAGGTTTTTTTATCATCGATGTCAGTAATCTCTATCCAAATATACTGGTTGTAAAGGTCTTTTTTATAAAGCCGGGCATGGGGGGAGATGTTCTTCCTAATGTAACAAGTTGTACCCCCAATGCTTCTGTGACATGATCGCTTGTTCTAGATTGACCATAGTACAAAACCATCTATGTTAGGGACCTTAGATTCTTCGTGCTCCCAAGTTTCAACTAACAATATAATATCAACTTCATTCGAGATCCAACTTAGCTTTTTGTTCCATGGAAAGCCCCGACAGTTCCAAGAAAGAATCCAAAGCATGTTGAATTGTTATTTATTACTATATTTTTTGTTTCTTTCTTGAATAACGACTTTTCTATTTCTGATTATTGCCCATTTTCCTTCCTTCCTAGCTTCCTTTACCTTTTGAACCTCCTTTCTTAATTCTGCTTGATCTTCTGGAACGAGATCTTCATTTATAAATATTCTTGTTCCTTTCAGACTTGAGGTTTTACTAAGTATGTCATACTTATGGTCAATAGAGCTCACCTTTATCCGGATCAACCTTCCTTTATTCTCAGTTAATTTCCCCAACCTTGTTCCTTTTGTGAGACATGTTGTTTCAATTTGTAATCTATTATGTAATTCTATCTGGACGCTCATGGTCAAATTCTATCAATTTTTTCATTTCCTTTTTAATGGGTTTGATATCTAATTAACCTGCCACACTATTTAGAGCATGATTGTTATTAACTTTTTTTTCTAGTGCTCTAATCATGTCCTTCATTTTAAAACTTTCTAAAATATCAACATCTCCTTGTTGGGATGCGTGGTTCGTATCTTGGCTTTGTTTTTCTATTTCCTGTAATCTAATCTCCATTGTCTCCATTTTATTCTCCAATAGTTTTATTTTATTTTCTATTTGTTTTTGGATCTTGTCTTCAAGAGATGTAAATTTATTTTCCAGCATGGCTTCTAACTCTATTTGTAGCTTAACTTCTCTTTCTTTTCTACGTTTCTCTAATGACTCTATATATTCATAAAGGCTCTGTAGAGTAACGGTGCTAGGTCTACCTTTGACAATCTTTGGTAGATGCGGTGAATTATTCATACTTGTGAACAAAAAGAAATATATGAGCAATAGATATGTATTAGAAAAAATATAAGAAATGCGTGCACCTGATATAACCGTTCCAGATCGCCTTCCAACCTTGGTTCAGATGGATGTGGAATCCTCTGCTTTGCAGTTCAAAAATCGTGGCGAAATATCTAGCGGCTGCCATAACCATGATAGTTTTTTCTTCAAATCTGTAAACCCAGTTAAACCCCTCAGAACCCATGCAATATTCAGATCCACCAGAGAGTAAACGTGAATTCAAGCTCAAAGATCGAAATGCGCAAATGAATCTGCATGAAGGAAATCTGGGACTGGATCGACAATGGATAGCAGATAGACCGTTTTTACATCACAAAGCAGATCACAGTGTGAGTTAAACCCTTCAAAACGCATGTAATATCCAGATCCACCAGAGAGTAAACATGAATCCAAGCTCAGAGATCGAAATGCACAAATGAATCTGCTTGAAGGAAATATGGGACTGGATCAACGTGAAGCTATGGATAGAAGATAGACAAAACTCGTTTTCACATCGTTTGGAGACAACACCTATTACTAAATTTCCCCTTCTAAAAATATAACTTAATCTATAAATATAATATTAAAATTTATAATATATAATTTGAAAATAACAATTTATAAAAAGAATGTATCAATATTGATTTTTTTTTATATTTTTAATTTTTTTTATCAAATAATTTAATATTTAAAATATTTTTCCTAATAAAACTATTGTTATTACTTTATGTATTATTTGTTATTGAGATTTATTACATAAGCATTTATAATTTAGTCTACCCATCATTGTTTTGTAAGTTGTGTGTGTGTGTGTGTGTGTGTATATATATATATAACATTTTAGACTAAATATTTATTTTTGTGAGATTTAAAAAAAAAAAATTAATTTATATATCATTTTTATCTATTTGTTATAGAGATATTATTATGTCCCTGCCCGAGGGGATATATATGAATCGCTCAAGGCGATTATTTGAAGTAATTTGTTGCAACTTTAAAAAATCATATAATTTTTTCTATAGTTTGTATTAAATTTTTTTGGGGAATTATTGAAATATTGATTTATCTTGCTTTTTATTGGTTTATATAGGTAACGTAGGCGTGGGACTTTGTGCCCCAAGACTCGGCCGCGGGCTAACGTCAGCAGCATTAACTTAGTTTTTTCTACGTGTCTATTGCATGCACCTTTCCGAAGCTGATGCACGGATTAGTATTCAATGCAACACGGTTGGATGTAGGTAGGCGATGTAATAATTATATCATCTGCCTTAATGAATTGGATTTTGTGACGGGTGAGCGCTGCAATTGCCTGTACTTCTATTACCTCCATGATTTCCATCTCTGCAGCGTGAATGCATGTCATCGCGCTCACGGAATGTACTCTGCCAGAACTTTTTCCATCGTCCCAGAAGTTGCAACAGAAGTTTGTATACTACTTGGCCTCTCTTCACTCTCTGGTATCAACCCATAATCTGTATTCTTTTCTCTTAATAATCCGGTTTACAATTTTTTGCATTCTATGTTAACATCATGGTTGAGCTTACAAATTCTCGCAGGACATAAAATCGTACCATCTGTAAAATTCTTGCAGGACATAAAATGCTACCATGTGTAAAATCCTCATAACATTGTTATACGATAATGCAGATAATGAAGTGCGAGTAAATCACCTCTCATTTTAATTTTTTGGGTTTTTTGGCTTGTCGATTCCTTAATCTCAGCGAACAGGATGCAATTGCCTGTATTCTTATTCGTTCTATGATTACCACCTCTGCAGCTTGAATAGATTGGATTTTCTTGAATGGATTGGATTTTTTGAAGGGCGCGCACTGCAATTGCTTGTACTTATACTAATTCCATGATTTCCATTCCATAATTTCCACTCAAACTGCAATTGCTTGCACTTACACTAATTCCATGATTCTATCTCTGCAGCTTGAATATTGGATGTTTATTCAAATGTCATGGCTATAACATCGCGCTCACTGAATGTACTCTGCCAGAATTTCTATCACCCCAGAACTTGCAACAAAAAATTGTATAGTACTCGGCCTCTCTTCTTTCTCTGGTATCAACGCATTATCTTTATCTTTTCCCTTAATGATCGGGTATACAAATTTTTGCATTCTCTGTTATCATCACATAATGCCTACCTTTTTGAGTTTTTTCTCTAATGGTTGAGTTTACCAATTCTTGCAAGACATAAAATGGCTATGTTACCATCTGTAAAATCCTCAGGACAGTGTTATACGATAATGCAGGTAATTAAGTGCAAGTAGATCACCTCCCTTTTAATTTTTTTGGTTTTTGGGCTTGTTGATTCATTTGCCTCAACGAACACACTGCAATTACCTGTACGCTTATTCATTCTATGATTGTCACCTCTGCAGCCTGGATGAAATGGATTTTCAGGAGGGCGGGCACTGCAATTGCTTGCTCATGAAGACATTTTTATATGTTTTTTTTAGATAATGAGGTGCGAGTAGATCACTGGTTCACATCCCATTTGAATTTATTAATAAAAAGTCCTTTTGCTGATTTCAAGTGTAGTTTCATTTCACAGAATTTTGTGAATCCATTTTCGTTAAAGAGGATGTGGGATCTTTATATCACAAAATGAATCGAATAGCAGAGAGTTGCTTGTTGGTATATAGTTATATTTATGTTGTTATATGTTTATGTTCGATAAATCGCAGAACGTTTTAAAGTTTATACTCCAGTTGATGTTAAATTCAATGGGTTTTGGTTTTACAGGTGATATAGTGAAAGCAGAAAAAATGGAGCTCGTGCAATGGAAACAATGGGTCGGACTTTGGGGATTTTCAAAATTTTGCTTCTGCTTCTTGTTTTTTTTATATATTTTTTTATTAATTTCCTGTGGGTTGTGGTGTATGGTAGTCATTTTCCCTGTTTATTTTTGTTTTTTGTTTGCCGGCCGGCCCTGTTTTATGTTTTGCAGTAAGTTTTTCTGTTTGTTTTAATTTTTCAATTAAACGCCATTTATGGTTGGCCGGCCCTCCCTTCATTTATGGTTGCGGATTCCACTCCAGCAGCGACCTATTGCAACACTAAGCTCTAATCAGGTTATAATTTGATTTAATTGATAGTTAAAATTTAATATGATAAAAAGTTTTACTTGTCCAGAATATTACTTATTGATTCATTCTCGGTTGATCCTGGCAGTGTTAGTGTAGCTTTGTTCATAGAAACGATGGATGAATTACTTTCTTAACGTTTCCTCTCCACCTTTGATTTGAGGTAGGTAGCTCGATATGTTATAAACTTTTATTTTCTTTAGCCATGTTTAATTTCTTTGTATTAGATTCCACTCATTAAGGTAACACAGCATTCCTGAGGTCAGACTCTTAAATCTGCTTTAACGTCTGATTAAAACAATGGGTTATGCGTTTTAAGTGAGAGTCTAAAGACAAATGAATAATTAGTATTGTTAATTTACACACTCTACATTAATATTTACTCATTTACTAATCTAGATAATATTGGTTTGTATTTTAATATCATTACAGTCATACAAATAATGTGGGTTTATGTTTTAATACAAATATATGATCAGAATCATATATTTTCATTTTTAAATAGTGGTTATGAGCTTTAATGATTTATAAATGTATCGACACTGACTATATCTAGCTCATCCCCTGAGCCCAACTGAGTCCGGTAGCCAATCAAAGTAGCCATGCCAAGCCAAGTGGCAAAGCCCATGATCCTAGCCCATGAGCCAATTACAGCGATGCTGGACAACCTCAGTTCAAAGGCAGCAAATGCCGCAGTAACACGGTGGAGAAAACGATCCAGCTTGCTATCAAGGAAGGACTGTGGATTGGAAGAAGGATACCGCCCCAAGACACCCAAAACTCCTCCGGCCTCCTCTACAGCTGTTCATGGCCCTAATTATAATAATGTTCCAGGTTGAGATTCAATTTGAACTGCTATATGAAGCTCTGAAGCGTTAACATCCAAAGTATATATAGACGCTATATCTAAATCTATTTAATTTTAAAGACGTTTGCTTGGGGTATTGTGCCCCAAAACCGGGCTGCGGGCTTTTATCAGCAAAGTTTTAATGCACTTTATGTGTGTAAGGTCAGTCTGCACAGTGTAGGGGATGGGAGATGTGCTACTTAGGTTTGCTGAAACTTTCATCACTGAGTCATTATTATTGAAATTAATGTTTCCAGCAACCTGCTATGCTATGTGGGATGACAGGCATCCATTACTTTGATTATAGTTGGATTGATAATTAATTTAAATCCAACTATTTATACTTAACCGTTAATATGTCTTGATATTTATTGTTAAAATAAATGATTAATATCTGCACAACAACATTAAATACAGTGGTCAAAATTACATATTGAACCTCCCAAACTACAGAGGCCCAAAAAAAAATAAACATCACCAACTCCGCCCAGAACAACAAAGCACATCATTCTTTAAATAAATAATTTTAATCTATATACTGCATACAACGCGTTTACATTGCAGTGTAAGGCCTTTGAATTTGGTCCCGACAAGTGTCATTTTTCGATCGTGACTACCTCTGCAAATATGTCGATAGAATGTGAGACCGAGAATGGATTCAGGAAGAGAAGGGTGTGCATCATAGGAGCAGGTATGAGTGGTCTCGTTGCAACCAAGTATTTACTAAATCTGAATATGGATCCCATGGTTTTCGAAGTAAAACAAGGAATTGGAGGAGTATGGAGGGACACATTTGAGTCCACAAGGGTGCAAACTCCTCGCCATGAA